>VWZP01008295.1:0-32936 GCA_013396995.1 Dicaeum eximium | reverse complement strand
CCAAAAACGCAAGACCAGGCAAAAAGTCCTATTTTGATCGAGGGCCAATCAAAAAACCCAAACTCTGTCCCTCAATATGAGGAAGGCTGAGTTCGAGCGCCATATGAAGAGTGTCGCTTCGAGCCAGGTCTTATGAGCTCTCAGCGACCCCTTCATACCCAGAATAGCCAGCTACCCGGATGGCTTCAAAATGAGCAGGATGGCTCTTGTGGTGGTGTTTGAAACAGAAAAGGGTTTAATAAGAAACAAAATAACAAACTCTTTACAGAGAAAAGCCGTGCCAGGGTAAGAGATCCTTGCTCCTGCTAAGCACCCCACAAAAGCGATCAAATCTTTTGTTCTGTCCCTTTTCTACCTAATGGCTCAGGCGGGACTTTTTAGCTCTGGTCCAATTGAACGGCCCCAAGTTTGAGGTGAAGGGCAAAGGGTCCTATGAGGTGTCCCTAGTACCGAATTTGGAGAGAAGTTTCTGGAGTTTTTGCTTTTTTTAGGAGACAAAGAGTACCTGGAAATTCTATTGTAATTTGGTCACCCTGTCAACAGGAGGCACAGTGCTACAGTTTTAGAAAAGTGAATGCGTACATTTATCTCTAGTTGGATTCTAGCTGCTTATAAAAGGAGTAAAAATTATGATTCGAAACTCTGATTTATTTTACAGAGACATCAAGACATTTCTGGCAGATAAAATGGCTGTTTTAGATGATAAGACAGTGCTAGATAAAATATGTTGAAAATCATACTTATAGCATAAACTTTCAATTGGTAATATTTTGTGAGAAATTTTAGAAGTCTTTGTGAGTGGGTAAAGAAATATGAACATTTACTGGAGGAATTTAAAAAATGTATGTTAAATCTACAACTACATAAGAAGAATAAACATTAGCAGACACAAAGGAGTCCTTAAAAGTGAAGTAGTGAAATGAAATGGTCAAATGTAGGATCATGGTGTGCTTGTTCAAATCTCTGCAAGGAGGACCACTAGTACAATATAGCCCAAAAAGACTAAAGAAAAATAGAGCAATTAATGTGGAGGATCTGTACACAAAGTGCTAGATTTTTTTTTAAGGTGGAAAGATGTTTTTTATTTAAGAAATCCCTTACAGAAAATAAAGCTGTATGTTTCCCTGAAACATTTATATTAGGTATTTTCAAACCCAGGAGATCTTCCAAAGTATGAGTGAACACGTAAGAAAAAACACAGATACTTTGGAAAGTTTGCAGAAGTTAGGAATCAAAGTAATGAAACTTATGAAGTGCTGCTATAATTCATGGATGATAACTCAGCTGCTTGTACATGATTAATTCTGGATAAATATCAGAGTGGTACAGATGTGTAAATGAAGATTATTTGAGGAGGATGAATGACCTTTCTGTTGAGTAGGTCAGTGAGCAACTGAGTTTAGATTGGCAGCCTGCTTGGTTTTGTGTGTCATGAAATGCCAGAGTACTAATGTGATGGATAGGGTGCAAAGTGCTTTTTGGTACTTTGTCCATAAGGTCACCCAGCCTTTACATGCAGAGGATAGGTATACATAGAATAACTTCCCCATTTAAGACATGACTTAGTTTCTATTGCTTCTCAAGGTGAACTGTGAAACCTAACCAAGTGTACCTATATTTTTCAGATAGCCTTACTCTGCTATCTGGACCAGATTTAAGCAGTGAAGGGAAAAATTCTATGTATTTTACCAATGACATGGCAGCAGGTTTAGCTAGACCAGCTCTTTTCAGCCTTTCTCAAGAATACCTTTGCAAAAAGGGCATCTGCTCCCACAGACTTCAGAGCATCCATCATTTGTAATTCTCAGAGTTTACTTTGTGTTGTAGTTTTCTGTAAGAAACTTTGCTCTAGCAGCTGCATCCAGGCAAATAAAATAACTGTTATCAAATGTCGTCCTCAAAAGACTCTGTTAGTTAATTATTTGTACAGAGGTAGCATGTAGGGAAGAAAGCTAAATGCAAACAGGGACACACATTCCTCCAAGTCTGTCTTTGTATTTCCCTTTCAAGTCTGTCAGGCCTAACTGATTACAAATACTCTCATCTCTGGCTAAGCCAGGATTCACTTTATTTCCTCAGAGCCAAAATCTTCTTTCTTAGTCTCAAAGGTCAGGTTTTCATTTAGTCTTATGTTCTGTATCTATTATGGAGATACACAAATCTTCCTACCAATGAATCCTTTTCTCTGCTGCCAAGGGCTTTGAACAGCTTGGGCAGAGAAACAGCTTCAAAGGTGTGGCTAATTTGATGGATTTTTTATTTTGAAAGGCATTGCCTGCCTTTTTGTGTATTTCCAGTGAGCTGATGCAGATTCCTAAATTCCTTTGAACTCTCTGAGCAAAAACCCATCATAATCAAATGAAAAAAAAAATAGATTCTACTTGTGAAGTATAATGGGCATTTCCTGTGATGCTTGCTGAAATGGGTTAAAAATACAAAGAATTATGGGGGGTTTTTTTTATTTTTTTTTTTTTTTTTTTAATGCTACTTTCTTCTCTTTCCTTGCTGGCACACTGTATTTCTTTTGATAAATCTGTATAGCCTAGCACAGATGCTAGCAGATTTTTTTGTTTTTTCTCTTCCGTCTTGACGGAAAAGTCCTGTATTGATTTAAAGATCTGTCAGTAGAGGGAAAAAGAGTTCTATCTCAAGAAAGAACCAGCTAGAACATACATCATTGCTATGTGTCCTGTGCTCAATCATGCCAAAACACTGAGCAATAGCAGAACTACAAAACACATCAAGTAAAGTTCAGGATATTCCAAAATAAAACCAGAAAATGATCGCCACCAGTGATGTCATGTTTAGACACTCATTTTGGTACTTCTGAAAGCTTGTTGTAAAGCTACTTGTCTTAGCTTCTTAAAAATAATGTATGAATTTGGAAAACCAATTAGCTGAGTTGAGGTTTTAGAAATCCTGTTATCCCCTGAGTGTGATAAGTTGTGAAATCATGTGTATGTCACCAATTAAGCTCATCTGTTTGGGTTTTTTTTAAATGGGTAAGAAAAAGATCAGATATATTTGAATCGCATTCAAGCCAATTACATTCCTTCCAAACAAATGAACTGAAGCTGTTAATGGATCTGCCTTTGCCCTAGGCTTTTAGCTACCAAATCCACCTCCCTTCGGTTGTTTCTCTATGTTATATCAAAGATACAATGTTTCCCTGTCACATGATAGCTGATCAGAAGCTGCCCCCTAAGCTCAACCAGCCTAGAAGCAAGCAAATCCCTGGATGAACAAAGATAGGCTGGATTTGTTATAAATAAATAGGCCAATATAACCAAATTGATAATTAAAAAAATTAATATGATTTATTTCACGACAGAGTGACAGCCACGAAGAACCCCGAGATACAGAGGCAGCTCTGGGTGACACTGAACCTGCCCTCTACCGTGACAGGTTCTCCCCAATGTCACACCTTGCCTCCCCTATGTCCCTGATTTTATACAGTTTTTACAGCCCCGGGCAGAAATTCCTCAGTTCTGTTCATATTCAGTTGTTTCTTTTCTTGGTCCATGTTCGGATCGGAAGGGTTTCCTGGCTGCGATGAGCTGGTGATGAGGGTAGTTGAAAATTCATCTCTGGAGTCCGATAATGGTCAAGATGGGCCGATAGCCTGCTTGATTAGTTTAGATTAAACTTTACAGGAAAAGACATACGTAATTCAACCCCCTTTTGTATCACCTGTGCTTCTTTGTCTAACCCCGGGGGCAGCCCTTGAGTATCAGGAGATGGTATCACCTGTCCCATTTTTAGTAGATCGTTAAGCTGTCGGAGCTAGAGGTTTTTCTTTTGCTAATTTTCTTCCCCCCACCACCACCCCTTTCTTATCAGGATCCCAGGGAAACTTCTCCTGGGAGGGGTAGGGGTTTTTCTTTTTGGTTTCTGTGTGGTTATTTTCAATATTAATATCTTAATATTTTTATTTCAACAAAAAACGAATTTGCTCTTAATCACTCATAACAGATTCAAATTTACACAGGGACCCTCAGCCTATCTCATTCAGCCCTAAATACAAACGTATCATTAGCCAGGGATTGGGCAGTGTTAAGACCTCAACCAATCACATGTGTAAACACCAGAAATTTGAAGCCCCTGTAAAAGCATCTGCCATAATAAACTCTTGGCTGTTGAGAATGGCTCAGTGAATCAGTGTAGTTTCTGTCTCCAACCAATGACCCATATTGTAATATTTCGTTACTGCTCTTATCACATTTTCATGTGCTTTGGGCCGCACAGAAAAGATTACACAGTTTTGTGTCCATTTATATAAGCTTAATGAGAGGGTTGTAGTAAATAGGAAATCTTCTGCAGAGTCTTAAGTTTTCAGTGAAATCATTATGGATAGAGTTGCATAAAATTGCAAGAGTTGCCTTTTTCAGGCTATATTTGATTTCTAAACTGCTGGATCTCATTCCATAAGAGTTGAATTAAATGGATTAATAATTACAGGGAGAAATTGACATCTGTGGTATTCCTCTCAGTGAATTGAAGTTGTTACTATTGCCTGAACTGCTACAGGGCCAAAGGTGTAGGCGAAAGGTAGTAAATGCAAAACTTCCTTTTCCCCCCACAAAGTCTGGAATTGATTTATTGTGATGTTTCATTTCAGATGAATTGACAGCAGTTTGTTTCCCATTCCTCACTCAGACAAATTTCAAACTGTTAGAACCTGATTTTCATTTCTTTGTGGCTGACTGAAAGCTCTCAAACACTAAGTAAAGCTGCTTTAACTCTAGAACTCTTCAGTTCTCTCTTGATAGGGAGAAGAGATGTTTTCAATTGTATTTTGCATCTTTTTATGAGTTCTTAGGAGGCAAATTTGCAGATTAACCTGTCATGCATGCCATCTTATTTATAAATTGTAAAACTGAAAACATAAGCCAATTATGATATTTAATATGTTACTGTTGAAAGATTGCTCTGTAACTCCTGTTCTGTACTAGAAGCAGCACTAAACAGAGAAGTAGGTTATATGTCAATGATCAAATATTTCAGCTTAATTAATCTTATGAACTATCAACAAATTAACTTCTCTTGTGTCTCTGTCTTTTTACACAAGACAAAGAGACACATCTTCCTGAATAAAAACTCTACGTACCAAGAGTACAGCATGAAGGCAAATTGATGGAAACAATGTGTAAACCATTTATTGATATTAAATTTCTGTAGGCAATTGAATGTGGAAAAAAAAATTGCTGCTGAATCTTAGAATATTAAAATATTTGGTGAGCACCTGAAAATATTTCAAGTGGCACACATTTAGTCTTTGGCCAAACAATGCAATGTCTAATGCAGCACCAAATTTTGTCCTTAAATTTTCACATAAGCAAGTTTTGATAGTATCTCATGGGCAAAGTGGCTTGCAGACTAACTAAAGGAATACAGCTGGAGAAACCCAGAAGCAACTACTCTCAGACCTACTGGACAAGGTAGGAAAGGAAAGGAGATAATATTTACAAGCCAGTCTTTATGAAGAGGCACCTGGTATCTGCCTCAGTGTTTAACTGTACTGTGTTACTTGCTTTGGACAGTCTAACACAAGCTTTATCTTCTGCTTTCTGCTGTCAAAAAACAATTAATTTCTTTTCAGTAGTAGTTTGAGCCACTGTATTCCATGTGCTTGTCGTCTCCACAATTCGCTTTTGTAGTTCATTCTCCCTGTGCAGGCTTATTTAAGCTCCAGATGTAAGCCATAATTCACACATAATGTGGTAAACCACATTCTCCAGCGGCAGCAGCGGAAAAAGCCTATTATACAGGTGCTTTATCACATCTGCTGTACTGGGTTCTTAGACTAAAAAACACTTCCTCTGATAGATAAAGTCTATCCCAATAAGGGCTTCATAAATCAGTGCTATGGAAAGCAGGAGTCGCTGTGGATGTCTGCTGAGATCCAGGAGAGGCTGTAGTCTGGCAGATAATTTACAAAAAAAAGAGAAGTGCCCTTAATGGAACTGAGAGAAAAGATTAATCAGGCATAAGGAAATAGCTCTAGTAACCTCACTGCTGTAGGATTCACTAACTCATTCTATCAGCATGCTGTTCCTCCAACATCAAAAGCCAAAGGAAACCCACAGCATACTCAGAGGAGGAGTTTGAGGTTCAACTGGGAGAGTGTTGCATCCCAGGATGTGGAGTTAGGGATACCCTGGAAGACCACAACTTAGAAACCACTCTCTCAATCAACTTAATCATATGACATCATTAAGTTACTCCCCCAACTCTTCCTCATATCTAGAAAGCTCCCCCCACCTGTTAATCCCATAGACTTCTGTTGATGTAAGTTCTTCTCTCTGTTCCCCAGTTGGCTGCTTTCCTGTTAACCCAGCCTATCCCCTCCCCTTTGCCTCAATTTGTATAAAACCCCTATTTCCCCGGGGACTTCGGTTTTTGTCCCTGGACCCTCCGTAGAATAAACCCTTGGAATCTATACAAAAACCCCTCCTGCCTACGCATGGATCTATTTCTTTTACATCTGGTGTTGTGAGTTACCCTGAGCTATCCCTGCCTTCCCGAAGACACTCTTGGGAAGGCAGTAGTCAGCCCCACACCACCGCAGGAGGGCTTACTGAGTTTGGGAAGAAGTCTCAAACCACTGTGAACCAGTGTCCTGGGTTGACTTTATGAGGCTTGTTATCCTCATTCATCTGTGTAGTTTAGAAAATAAGTTTTTGCACCTTTAAGATTGATTCTGAGAGCAAAGAGGGGGGATGATGAAGCCCGCAGATTGTTTTCACACTTTGCGCTTTCCTCCTCCACATTTCTTCTTCTGCGGGACAGTGTGTCTGCAGCAGGACAGAGTTTTCCTTTGCTTTTTAGGTTTTTTTTAGCTAACTGAGGCAGAGAAGTTCTTTAAACTGCATCTCTTTCTTTTTCTTTAGACCTGTTTAAACCTCCTCTGAACTGAACACCCAGAAGAGGACTGGGAGTTCACACACTTGTAGCCCACTGGGCTGGGTCTGAGCTGCAGCATTTCCAGCACCAGAGGAACTGATAACAGCCTGGGACTCTCCAAATTTGTCATCTCTTCTGGAGTGGCAAGAGTTTTATTCTTTAATATTGTTCAATTTTCTTTTTGTGCTGGTAAATGCTTTTGCCTGTTAAATAAACAGTTTTTTCCATTTTTCTCCAGGGAAATTTTTTTCCTGAACCAGTTGGGAGAGGGGCTGCTTGAATTTGCTTTCTAAAAGAAACCCCTTTAGGGGGATTTTCTCCCAAATTTACCCTAAACCAAGACAAATAAGTTTATAAGTTATTTATACACCAACTACAAACAAAGTTAAAAAATACAATAAACTATTAAAAACCACCTTAAAAACATTAACACCAAAACAACCAGTTAAAGGCACTTAGGAGAACAGACATTATATATGTTGTTAGACAACTTTCAGAGTATTTTTTACCTTGGAGTTGATGTTTTCATGGAGATTTGGCAGTATTATTCCTTTGTTAGAATTGTTCTGTGAATAAGTGTATCACTCAATGCACATCTGCAGCAGGAAGGATGTACCTCCCTACTCCTTGTTATTTTAGTGTAAAAAATTGCAACTCAGTGTGTGAATGACACCATAACTTTTCAGACAAGGTTAGTCGCAGATTATCTGCCAAGATCATGACAAGTAAGCAACTTTCAGTAGGACAGATAAATCAATCTTCCAGAAGGTTATGATGATGTAACACCTATGCATGAGTGAGAACAGGAACATTAGAGAGAAACAAGGGTGTTTGGAGTTCTGGGTGGGGGATACCACTCATGTCTTGGTTGAGTATTCCCTTCTCATAGACTTGGCCCACTATTTTGAATGCCCTGGGTGTGTTTAGAGCTAAAGGGTGTAACAGAAAATTCTGAGTAATACTGCCCTGTGGGACAGATTAAACAACTAGGTGCTGTTTTAACTCTACTGACCAATTTATTTTCAGTAGGGAAGAAATATATATATACTGCACTGCCAAAACCTTCTCATCTGAACCATGCACATGTTGAATAATACTGCAGGCATAAGACATTGGATTTTCTCTGTATTAATCAGTAGTGAATAGATGAACTTGCTTCATTTAGCAGAATATGTATGAAGTTAGCAAATAACTCCAAGGTAAGAAAATCAGACACTGCTGGATTATGTGAACTAAAGATGTATCAGAAAGAGAGGTGTCCTGATGGCACCCACAGTTCTAATCCCAGGTGACTGCTACTTTGAAGTGGCAATTTATTTCCTCTGTTTCTTTCTGACCTAAGAGATGCCAGTGAATTTTGGCATGCCATCTCCACAAGTGCCACGTTGGTGTTTTTCTCCTATTTGAGTAGAATGGGGGGCAGTTTTACCTTACACAAGCCTCCTGAAGTTCAGCAAAGGCAAAAGGTCTGGGAAATGGGTTTGCAGAAAAGGACCTGTGGGTCATGATGACCATGCTGACCACGAGCCAGCAATTGGCCCTTGCAGCGAACAGGCCAAACAACCTCCTGGGCTGCATTGGGAAGACAGCAGCCACCAGGCTGAGGGAGGGGATCCTTCCCCTCTCCTCAGCCTTGGTGAGCTCCGATCTGGACTGCTGCATCCTACTGAGCTCCCCAATACAAGAAACTCATTGCTGTCCTGAAAAGAATCCAGCAAATGAGTACAAAGATGATTAAGATATCAGAGCATTGATCAGATGAGGAGAGTTTGTGAGAGCTGGGATTGTCTCTTCAAGCCTGTGACTTGGATATAATCAGAAAAATCCTCTCTGTAAGCACCAACCCATAAAACTTGTGCTTTTATAATCAGAATTAAGTCAGAGCAGATAGTTTAGAGCCCCGTTTTTCTCAAATAACCCACTCAGTTGCTTCCTCTCCAAAAGGATCCATGATGAAATTCTTGCTGATCACGGGGGGCATACCCTGAGAGGAGTGGCTATTCTCTGTGAGTAGTCCTATTGCTCTCATAATTGTGCTACTAGCCAAGAAAGCTCAAACCTAATTTCTTGAGGTGTATTGCTCCCACTCGCTTGATAACTGTGGACAGGTTATGCATCATTCATGGGATGTACTTAAAGCACTTGACAGCCTGTCAGATTTGCCCCCTGAGATGGTAGACATCTAACATACTCCATTTATCCTAAAAATGAGTTTTTTGTAAATTGTCTTCTTTTGAAAAACAGTGCTTTTGCAGCTGTTCTAATACACAATTCTAATATTTTCAATTTATGAAAATCGCTAAGGATGACCTGTGAATTTTAATTAAAATTTAGCATTTGTTGCTTGCTGTACAGTTCAACAATTCACACCATCATTATTACAGAAGCACACCAATTCTTTGTTGGTGTTGTGTATTGACATTGGTGCATAAGTCTTTCTTTTTTAATGAAAATTTATTAAAGGGTCTTCTCTTTCTTCTGACTTTACACAGTATTTGCTACCTCTCTGCCCTTTGGGTGTCTGTGTATTATGTGTTAGTATAGTCAAACACACACAAAAGTTCCTTCTTTTCTCTAAGATTATTTTTTTAAGCTAATAGAGATGATCTAGTAAATAGCTTAAAACATGGCTTTGATACTGAGCTCTCCTTTCATTTAGCTTGAATATGATTTGGAACATAAAGTTGTAGATGAGAACTTGACTGGATTTTCAAAAGCAGGACTTCAAATCTTGAGGTGCAGACAGCATTGGAGGACCTTGCTTGCTATCCAAAATTGCTTGCTTGTAGCTGCCCAGGATGTCTGGAAGCACTCCAAACTCCAGAATGCTCTGCCTACTTGTTAAATGACCTTTCCATTTCCAAGGCCAAATTTTGAGGAAGTTGCAATATAAAATGCTGTTGGCACAAATTGTAATCTGCATGATCATTTGGCTCATATTTCCAGAAAAGTGACCAGACTATTATTAGTAACAAGCATATGTCTTCTAATAAAATAATTTGCTTTATAACTCTGGTATAAGGCTGGCATGGATATTATTCAGACTTCAAAATTATTCGGATTGTGCATTCAAATATCAAGACATCTTTAGTAAGACAAGTTATATATATTTCCTGTTTTAAGAATGAGCTTTAGTTGGTGTAAAATTCTGGCTGAAATAAATGAAAGAGTCCAATAGCACAGACTGTGGGAGGGCCATCTCCTAGCCTATCCTCCAGACCAGGAGAAGTGGGCATCTTTGAACGAGCTCCAGTAATGTTTCTGCTGTGCAGGCATTTGTCTGTATTTACAGTGAATTCAGAGCATGCTTCCTCTGCCTGTCCGAACTGCTCCCTTGAGAGCCGACTCCAGGCAGAGGTACTGAGATATAGTCCACTAAGCTGCCTCATCTCCCAGCCCTAAAGCAATATGGAGCAGGGATGAAACAACCCTAAAATTGAAGAAAAATCCAGAAAGACTTCAAAATAATTTTATCTCTTCCTTTTTAGAGTTACCGCTGCTAAATATTTCTGGTTATGATTTCAGAAAATATTCCTATGGACTGTCACTGTGTTCCCACTCTTCTAGGTAATTGCTTACCTTAAGATGCTGCTGTAAAGCAAAGGAAAATATTCCAGCATCTTATTTTTAAATACCTGCAAAGTTAACTCTTAGATTTCTCCTGAGGCTGTTACATTTCAAATGTCAAACTGAGAGAACACTACAAATATTGTCTGAGTTACTCCCACTCTCTGAACTGGGATTACTTTGGTGTGCCTGTAGGAAGAGATACAGACCCATTGGAGCAAGATGCGGAGCTGCATTGCTAGTGTTTCTATAACAATTCTACCCAATTTGTAGGCTACTGGCATGCTGGAATAAATTGATCTGGTTCATGCACAGATTTGCTTCTTAATGACAAACATTTAATTAAGAAAATCTGCATTAATTTAAAGTCATTAAAACTCCCATAACATATTGTTGTGGGTTTATTAATACTAAAATGCTTGTTTTGTGCTCAAGCCTGCAAACATGAATAGTGACGTATGAACCTTTGTTATGTTTGCTTCTGTGACATCAAAAATGTGTAGTAGATATGAAACTTGGCCAGCTTTTATTTTGATGGAGTTGGCCTCAATCTTTGTTTTTCCTTTGCCGTTTTAATGACTGCAAGTTTTATCCAAAATGTAGAGAGGGGAAGAAAGGCTGAGAAAGCATTTTATGGATCCCTGTATTCACTTTGAATCTATAACCAGGGAAAGTGGTGCCTCTTGGGCTTGTATTGCCAAGTTTCTCCTGCATACACAGGTACAGCACAGTTTCAGTATTAATTGTTCATTATTTATAGTGGCTGCTTTCTAAATTTTTTCCTCTTAATTTAGGACAGTGCTACATTATCAGTTGGGAATTTCTTCTGTTATGTTTAGCACTTTCAGGCTCTGACATATCATGTAGAGAAGTTATGTTTATAAGTAGACATTAGGAAAAATCTGTTAGTGACAGATAGCTTGGGAGAATTGTAAAGTCTCCAGGAAGGGATATCTGTGTGAACAGGTTAGACCAGCATCTGTCTGGGAGCATTTCCATGACATCACTCCTGGGCAGGGTAGTGACAGCTACCAGATGACCTAATGATCCCTTCCAGCTCTTCTTTCCTCTCGTACTACATGTTACGCATTTTATGTACTACTGAGCTTCAGGTTTCATCCAAAAGTTGAACTTTCTGGCAGTGGGGGTTGTGTATTTATTTTTATGTGTGGCTTTTACTTCAGTTGAGTTTAAAATGTTGCCCATGTTTTTAATGGAGGTGGATAACTAAAGAAAAAATTATTCACATTCATAATTGCTGTAAATTTGCTTTGTTCCACTGAAATCTAGGGAGTAATTCCAATTTCACTCCTTTTAAGGATATGAACTAGTATTTTATATGCACCAAAGCATTCATTAAAAACAGTGATAAAGGCAACTGGGTTTTCAGATGAGTAGGTAAGGGAGGTGGGCATTTCTGGAGGCTGACAGTGCTATAGGCACAAACTATTTGCCTGTGATTTTTAATGTGCTATCAGATGGGGTCTGGACGGACACTTGGAACTTCTTTGAAGTGACAAATTATGACATCCTCAGAAATGAAATGTGATGTTTAAGAATGTTCCTGAGTGTTAATGTATTTCTGAATTTGTCTTTTATATACCAGCTTTCATTCTAAAGCAATTCAGGAAAATAACAGAAGAAGCTATAAACATTTTGTGAATATTAGGAAGAAGTTCCAGAAGAACTAATGAATATGTAAGTGGAAACACAAATTTGCATACAAATTTGAGCATGGTATTTCAAAGCTTGCAAACATCAAAGTATATTAAAATGACAAGTTATCCATGCTAATGTACAGTTTATATTTTAAATTGGTAAAATATAAAACATAAAGTAAACTTGTGAGATGGCTAATTATGTCATATTGCTTTAGGCAAAGGGCAACATCAAGTCATCATGACATACATTTGCTTGGCTTTTTTTGGTGTTCTTGTATGCAATTTCTGTGTCACTTAGGGGCCAGAGAAGTGAAACACATCAGGCATATTAAGATAATAGAGAGTCACAGCTTTCCATCTAGCAAATAATAGTTGCATCTCTTACTCCAGCTTTGAACTCTAGGCAAATGCATATGTAGCGATCAGCTTCATTTGATTCATGAGGCATAGCAGAAACTAGCTTGCTTTTTCTTTGCTAACCTGAAACTGCAGCAGCTGCCCTGGCCATGAGTGACAGTGTCTTCTAGTCTGATGGTGTCTGCTGGTGGAGAGGTGCTGTGCAGAAGGGAAGCCGGGGGAGTAGTCCCCTCTCTAACCACAACAGTCTGCACTGATGCTGCAGCATCACCTGGTCTCAGTGTGGCCAAGGCTCACCACCTGAACTCCCTGACTCTTGTATTTGCCTACTGCAAGTGGAGAAATGGAGAGCCAGAAAGGATTTGGGATTGTCCTGTTGCATTCATACACTCATGCTGAGCTGATGTTGCTGCACTCAGCTTGAATGAGCTCCCTGGCTCATGTCCCACTAACTCAGGGTTTCTGCCCCATAGTTCTCTACTACCTGCTACTTCCTTGATATGTTCTGCTTTGCTTCAGGACTGGATTAAAGCCTTCATTAGCAGAATCCTCTCCTGCTACCTGTGGGGATGGACAAGACTGATAGTACCTTGGACCTTATTAGCATAAAAGAATTGATAAACAAAATGCCTTGGCAAAAGCAAACGGAACTCTGAGATTGAGTCAAGATTACAAGAAGATCGTGTCAGACAGCTTTCCAGGAAAAGGAAATTTCATTAAGCACTGTCAGACAAGGAATACTGTGATATGCATAAGTTTGTGTATTTGATTGTTACCTAATCTTTGTAGTAAACAGTATTAGTCCCCTGAAACAGTATATAAGTTCTTGTAAGTTCCCAATAAAATCAGATTCTGATGGGATTCTGATGGGATTCTGGATTCTGACAGGACTCAGATTTTGGGGTCCGTTCAGTCTCCCCGTCTCTACCCCTCACCATCGTCGATAGCTACCTTCACTTGGGAAATAGAAAGGCTGTTCTATCAGTCTAAGTAAATAATGCAAGTGATATATAAAATGAGTAAGCAGTAGGATCTAGTTCTTGACTGTCATTTGGATGTGCAAAGTATTTGCCTGTGTACTTAGCAAGAGGTTAAAAAAAATGGCTTTTGCAGAAAAGTAAAGAATAAATGGTGAGCTTTTAAGGGCAGTGAAGAATGTCAGACAGATTCCTCACCTCTGCAGAGGATACCAGGTCATGGCAAGATTCTTATTAGTGGGTGAATTTTCTGCAGTCTTTAAATGCAACTACGCCTGAGAGTTCAGCAGTTTTAGTGGTGTAATGCATGGCAGCAATTTAGCAGAACTATAAGAAAAGTATGTATCAATGCTCCTCTCTTGGCTTGAATTCCAAACAGAAATATATCACAGTAACTCAATACTGATACAGCAGTAATCTTACATACTGACTTTATGTACTTCCTGACCTTCAGTACTGAGGCTCTGTGAGGCCTCATATATGCAACGAGGTGGCAGTTAGTGCTGAGAAACAACTCGACTGTGAAGGCTACACAAGACCAGCTCTTTCTGTACCTATCTAGTGAGAGGCAACAGGATGAAAGTGAAGCTGAGAGCATAAAGAACTGCCATAAAATGCCCATTACAGCAAAATGCACTGAGTAGACATAGGATCAAGTGAGTACTGGCTCTAATTATATGGGTTTATAAGACTTTGCCTGCCTGGAAAGATTATTGATTTTGAACCTCCTCCATTCCTATCAATGACACATGAGGTTTAGCTTGAGTAGAAGGCAGCTCCCTGCTGTTTTGCTCCAGCAGTCTTGCTGAGGGCTTTTGAGCCTTTTAGGGCTTCAGGAAGGAAAATGCTAAATACAGGGTTAAGCTTAAGTTATTAAGTTATGTTAACCTTAATATACTTAATTTCATCATAGAGCTAGAGTGAATCTAAGTATGTATTTAGAGTTCAGGTCAGGTGAGGATAGCTACTCAATTCAAATCATTTGTCCTTGACTTAGAGGAAACCAGTAGCAAGAATCATGTACGGTAGTGTTTGTATGGTAGGACTTAATAGTGTTCAAAACTTTTCACAGGGCTATGCATAAATGAACAGTTTTGTTTGTGCTTTATTAATACTTACTTTTCAAACAAGAGAAAACATAACAAAACCTCAAAATTAATATATGATTTATTGACTTAAAAAAACCCCAGATCTTGGTATGAGCAAACAGCTGCTTGTATTCTCAGATCATGTGTGATGTGTTTCTCTTTATTCTGCTTCTGTACTAAAAGCATAAACTACTGGCTTGTAACCTTCATAGAACTGTGTCCAGGGCAGTGCTGAGTACTATAGAATAGCAACTACATTGGCCTTGTGTTAATATCTCAAAAAAAAAAAAAAAAAGAAGAAGAAAGGGGGAAAAAAGCCAGCATGCAGGGCATGGAAATTAGAAGAAAGCTTTGGCAGATTTTCCTCCTCAGGTTTCTTCAGTATACTGCTCTCTGTAATAAGTCACTGGGGGCTATAGAAGGTTGAGAGGTTCCCTCAGGATGCTGCACCCTCTGTGGAAAAGCAGTTCCCCCTAAAAAGCTGGGTACTTGTCACACAATTACAAAAGGTCTTCAAGATGCCATAATACATCCCCTGCACAAACATCCGTGGTGTTAGTGGCACAGAGCTGGAATAAACAGTTTTTTGCCATGAGCTGTAGCAGAAAATGGCTGTGATGCAGAAGTGTACACTTAAGCTGAACATCACCTGGCATCTGCAATGAAAGATGCTGAGCGAACCATTGAAAGACATGGAAATACCAATTTTTAGGGTTTTAAAAAAGGACTAGATAAAATACTGCAAAATATATGGGGGATAGAAATGTTGTTCTGTCAAAGTGACAAGTAATCAAATGTATTTCTTTTCATCTCCAAACTTCCAGGATGTTGTCTGTTATTTTCTGTATTTAGTGTACTGTAGGCTCTCAAAGCTACACAGAATCATTGTTTGTTTTTCTCTCGTGAGGGGCAAGCTGAGAGCTTCCATACATTCAATGTGGATGTCTTCTTTTGTTTGAATTCTGCATATAAACTGGCCACTCTTTTCCCTAAACTTTTACCAAAGGTTTCCTGGAACTTTTAAGCAGAAGGAAAAGATTTGATGTGAGTTTGTGAGTTTTGTAGTTTTCTGTGTGTGATGTTCTTTTGTTCCTTCAAAGTAGGAAAGCATGGTCCTTGTACCAACTGCATGAGTCCCCTGCATCCATAGCAGGGCCAGTGACCCTGCATTTCCTACTCCCAGTGCAGGGAAGCTGGCAGGTTTTGGGTTACAAGACATGGTACCTCCTCTTCACTGGCACAAAGCACATTCTGATAGCAAGGAACTTCAATATTTAGCCAGCTGGTGTAATCAAATGAGATGAGTTTTCCTTCCAGTTTTGAAAGTTTCTTTTCCCTGAATTTCCCAGGTCTGGAAAGACTCAGGTGTGAGTGCCCCATGTGTATACTGGTCTGGGATACTGCCTGCAATTGACAATGAGTGCTCAAAAACCAACTGATGTCACAAGGAGTCACAAAATATATCTGTTCATTAGATTGCATCTCCCCATCACTTTGTGGACTTAGTGGGTTATTTTAAACAAAAAAAAACTCTCTGAGCCCTGCCCGTTGCTTACGTGAGTCTCAGTGCATCACCAATTATAAGCGTGTTGGAAGTTTCTTTTGCACCTGAGTTAATATTGATGTCAAACATTACCTATAGCCTGTTTTTTTACTTTTTATTATGAAACCATTGCTAGGACATCTGATGGAGATTATTGTCTTCCTTTTCTGTGGATAACTACTATCATCTAGTTAAAAAAAAAATTGAGTTAGATATATTTGCATATACAAATTAATCCATTTGCAGTATTTGCTTTAAAATCTGCTTAGTATTTTTTGCCTAGCTCAGTTTGGAGGACTAGTGTGACAAGTCTCAGTTTTCTCAGTATTTGCTCCAGGGAATCTACAGAAGGGTCAGTAGAGGTGTTATTTCCCAGTCTAAGGCTAATGGTAACCATTTTGTTCTGGGTTTGGATATTTGTTAAACCTGGTTCTTTCAGCACATCTTACAGAGCACAACATTTTCTTGCCAGACTGAACAAGTCTTATGGGAAGATGAGCAACCTATTCTCTGCAAACAAGGTCCTTTTTGGACCTGGTATTTTTTCTCATGCAAATGAGAAAAACGTGTTTTTCCTACTGTACCACCTACTTCCAGGGAAAGATTTGTTTTCTTTTAATAAGGCATTTTCCAAAGAGTAAATAATGCTTCAGAAAAGCCATTGTGGTCTTGTTGGCAGCGATCTTCACAATAAAAATGAGTTGAAGGGGATTTGGCCCCTGACAAAATAATTCTTTTATATCAGATTCCTGTTGATAGATTATCTCAATAGTATAATTTCAAAATGTCAGAGGAAAAATGGACATTTGATGCTCTTTTTTTTTGATACTAGATCAACAGATGACTGATCAAAAAACCCTGTTTGCAAGAGGTGCTGCTCTTCTGATTATTTTTGGGACATCTGATAAAATACTGTGAGGTTCAGTGTGGATATTCTCACTCTCTGGTAACAGAGAGACATAGCTTCTCCCAGGCTTGGCCTGGGAAACTTAGAGAAAAAAATTTAAACAATTATTATCTTACACCTTGCAACTGGTGTTGTGAGGGATGTTTACAAGAAGGAGTTGTTCCCTGTGTAACCAATAATGCGAGAGAAGTTTCCTAAAGACCAATCAGATCTTAGGTTCACGATGCTTTCTACAAGAGTGTGATTCTCTATTAATAAATGCCTTTTATGCCTTCTGAATCATGGAGTCAATATGTCATCTTCGTCTGTCCCCTGTCTGTCCCACCCGTGTAACAATTGGTGACCCCGGACATGTGACCGGACACCAGCCTGAACAATTGGTGACCTCCAATGTGTGCCTGACCATTGCTGACCCCTCCAAGGGTGCAGACGAATTGGGGTGACTGTTGCTGACCCCAGACGTGTGTCTAGCACAAACTGGAGATCATCGGTGATCCCTCCATCTAAGCAAGATGAACAGGAGATGTCTCTGCCCACCCTGCTGAGGAAACTGCAAGACAAACCAGAGACACCTCGGGCTGACCTCTGACATTAACCAAAGATGCCTCGGGCTGACTTCCAGCATTCCCTGTAAGACAGACTGGATACCTTCTGCCCTCCTAAGAGAGAGATAACTGGGATTTATCTTCCTCTTCACATGTTCTCCTCAGGAAGCTGCAGAGAGCAGTGCAATTCCCCCTCAGCCTCCTCTTTTCCAAACTAGACCCACTCAAAGTCTTAGCTGCTTCTATAAATAAAAAACTTCAACTTTTATTTCCATTGGAATAATAATCATATATTGAGGAAATAACTACGAAAATTAAAGTAGTAGTGAAGAAGATAAAACTATGGGTGAGAATATGTTACTGTTTAATGTATTCTGAATTACAAGTCCTTTTCTATACTGAGGCCAGAATGTCAAAGCTTAAAGGGACACAGCTTAAACTCACAGGGATAAAATGCTGGAGGGGGATTTGAAAAGCAGGAAACTGTTTTAAAATGGCCTTTGTGCTGACAACCATGCTTGCTCTCATCTTTCAAGTTTTGCAGTGTCTAGAATCAACAGACAACTTGTTGCACAATTCCTTGCCTGCAACAAAGCTCAGAACAGCTCTTTGTGAGGCGCTATCAATCACTTGTCAGACCATACTGCTGAATTAGGACTGGAAGCCTCCACTGCAAAATAAATGGTCAATGAATGCTGCCTGTTAGCTAATCAAGTAGTATCATTCACATAGAAATAGTGCTACCTCATTTCTTTACCACCATCCCTTCCATTCAAGTGTTGCAACTAAAACAGGGCATAATCTCTATAATCTAGAGATAATAATGTGTAGCTGATTTGGCTATTAGAAATGGAGATAAATGTTCCATTGGGTGTTGAGAGCAATGAATTGGGGAAGAAGAAATATGACAAAAGGTTGTTTATAGATAGAAAGACAAAAGTTGCAATAATAAAACTTAATGCAGAAATTATCCCTCCCAGCCATCTTTTCCTCTCCTGCTCAGTTGTTTAAACAGTACTTAGATGCTTGTATCACATAGAATAAGCTATTTATTTTTACAGGGAGAGTTCTCACCCACTGTTGTTCTTTTACCCTTCTGACAAGTGGGTAAAAACAAATGTTTCTATTGATTCACATGGGCCATCACTTATGCAGGGGTGTTCACACGGATGGCTGCAGGTAAGTACCCATGGCTCTACATCAGGCATTGAAACAGATGATTAGCAAGCTGAAGATGAGCCCAGCACTTTTCAGCCATTGTGAAACATCCTGGGTTTTAAGGCCTTTTTTTAAAAGGCAGCTTTAGAACAACTTGGAGGCCTGTAAATCCACTGCAGAAGAGCAACTTCCATGGCTGGATCTCAATTACTTGTCTCCTGGACTTCACCCAACTGGAGACAAACAGGTCTAAGTTCACACCTGACTTGTGTCATGGCCAAATCCTTAGAGGAGCCGCCGAGATTTTTTTTTTTTTGATTTATCATTTTAAAATACACACTGTGACAGGTCTCCATTCATTTTCCAGGAAGGTATTTGTTCTTGTCTGTGGAAAATGAAACAGGGAATATAAGTTTTAGTTGCAGTTCTGCAGCGTAAATTGAACGAAGTGTTTTAAAAATGGCATCACCCAAGCAACAGTCCTTTCTGAGCCCGTGCCTTTCTGGTACCAACATTAATATTTGTTACTGGGAAAATGAAAACTCTACTGTAACTTTTTGTTTCTAAAGTGCCATGAAACCACTGCTGTTATTCGAGGCAGAAATAGAAATACATTTTGTGGGTGAGTGAAATAGGCCTATTAAAATATTCTTGAAATAATTTCTTTTAATCCTGTGGCCCTCCTGGTTATTTAAGTATTTTTCACATGCTATTTCCCATATGTAGTTTAAAAACCAGTTTCAGCCCAAATTGGTATGCTTGTTTCCACAGGGAGACATTTCTTCTTGGGTGTACAAGCTGTTTTGCCCGTGAGGATCGTAGATTTTAGCCTTAGCTCTGATTAGTAAACACATTCCTGTTCTAGTGTACCATCATTTTGACTTGCATTTGAAAACTTAGTGCTGTAAAAGTAATATTTTTTGAATTAATTGAAAAAGTGAAACAACACCTACTTTAAATAACTTGCAGCAGCTTACTTAAAGTGGATTTTCATCTTATATTTCACCTTTATATCATCTTAATGTTATTTCTGTCCTAGGCAGTGTAATAAGCTACTCCATTTAAATAAGCTACTCCATTTAAATAAGTTCATTGCTAGAATATTGGAAAGAAAATGGAGTAAAAAGTAATTTTAAAAGTCAAGTTTAGGGCAGTTCATACTTCCCCTTATATGTACCTGGCCTGAGGTAATGAACTGTATTCTTAGGAATTACGTGCTAGTAAGAAAAGGAATTGCTCCTTCTTTGCAGAAGTCTTATACAAATGATCTAATTGTGACACTGCTACTCCACGAGCTGCAGACTAACAATTCCAAGCAGTTAAGAAGCCCTTCTTAGGAATTTTCCTTCCAGATTAGAAAATAGTCATTTGACTAAACTGAATCATGTGAATGCTGTTGACGATCTTGACTGAGCACAGGTGAGAAGCAGGTTTACCTAAGCAGGTTCTTGTGCAATTGCAGCCTGGAAGGTAAGCAGCCTGCCTGGGGCTTCCACGAGCAGCTGTAAGCTTTTCAGTGTCCTGGGGGGTGTTTTAAGCTTTCTGCAGTCTGGAGACAAGTAGGCAAATCCCAATCTGGCAGATTTGCTTTATGATTCCTTCCTTGCCTGGGCTCTTACAATTCCCCTTGTCTCCCTGTGCAGCAATGAAGAATGTTAATGTATTTCTGTTTGGCATGAAATTTAATGTTTACATCATTAGTATTTAAAAAAACTTTTCATAATGAGAACTATTCCTGTAGAATGGAAATTCCAGTTCCTACCAGTAAAAGAGAGAAGAAGTGATCCAAGGACCCTGTGGCTTTTTTAGTGCAATATGTTTACCACCTCCACCTACTCCAGGTTTCTTGAATTAGGAAAGTCAGCGCCTAAGCAAACCTCTCTTCAGGGAAGTATTCAATAAATAGGGGACAAAGAGCTGAATGTCACAATAAAATCAGCTAATCAACTGAAAATAAAAGGATATTTTCCTTCTAGATTATTTTTGGGGTCACTTGTGGTAAAAGGAAGATGGAAATATTCTTTCTGAGCTGGATGTGTTTTGCAGTGTGTGACTTATTCAGACTTATTAATATATACATGGAGAGATTTCTGTCAGTGCAGAGGGTTATGAGTGAACTGTGGAAATGCAGTCCTGGGAAAGCCTTTCAGGAGGCTTTTCCCTCTGAAGTCTGAGCCTTTCAGCCAGGAATACCCTTTCCTGAACCTGCTAAGGAGCTCCAAACTGCTACAGCTCTTCCACAGGAGAGAGCCAGTGGTCATTCCATAAGAGCTTCTGTTAGTCACTCACAAACATACGGTTTAACAAATAAATTTACAGCTGTTAAAGAAGTCCTTTACTTTGTGTCTTCAGCTCTGAATAGGCTTCTCAACTGACTGATATTTTGGTAGCATTTTCTAGAATAATTGCTTCTGGGAGATGATAACACAAGAAGATAGCTCAAGTTTGGTAGTTACAGATGCAAATTCCTGGGAAATCACCTCTATATGTGCCCCTCTCTCATTTTTCCATCCAGGCTAGATTGTGCTGCACTGATTATAAGCTAGACCAAGTTCCATGGTTCTTAACATTCCAGTTGGGATACATACTGAGTGATGGTGTGTCTGAGAGGTATAATTTTGAAATAGAGTGAAACTGATGGTTGTGTAACAGATCTGTCTTGTGTCCTTCACAATTATGAATTTGAGTGTACACATGTAGTCCCAAATGTGTGTGCACATACAAAACCACAGGTTTGAAAAGGAAAAGTCTAGTTTTGTTCAAAAATGGACTCCAGGATGAATTTTACTATCTGGCAGCTGGACTGGCACCTCAGCTTTTGAGGCTGACTTTTGCAGTATGGTCTGACAGAGCAGAGACTTCAAATTGGATCTCCTGCCTCCCTAGATCCCTTCTCTCCTGATCATAAACACTACTTTGTGCAAGTGACACAACAAATTGTAGAAACTGGTGTCTGTGCAAAGAACTGTCTTTGAAAAGAGTTCCAGCACTCTAAAAATTATCACAAACTTTTACAAAAAACACCCTTCAAAACTAAATGCTTTGTCCCATTTAAACTGTTCCTTGTAAAAAGGGTTTAGAAGAAGTATTATTCAGATTGGCTATTTTACATTCTATCAGGTAGAGCAAGGAAGTGTTTATGATTCAGAAAACATTTTGTTTATCAGTATGATCTCAGCTCTTTGGTCCAAAACCTGTCCTGTTTGACATAGTGTGTGTCCTGCCAGAGATTGTTCTACCAGATGGGGTATGGCAGTGGCTGTGAGGTCAATGAGAAAGGCTGGAAGAGCAAGGGGAGCCAGTGAGATGTGGTGGCTATAGCTATTGCCATTTTTATAGGAAAATGAAGAATGGGATTGCGATGTTGAAGTGATAAAAGACACTAGCAGCATTCAAGCATGTAGAGTGAGTGTGAGGAGACAATAAAGCCACCCACCCAGGAAAATACAGCTCATAAAGTCATAGAATAATTTGTGTTGGAAGTGACATCATCTGGTCTGACATCATCTGGTCTGATCATCAAAGATCAAAGCAGGGCCAATTCCAAAGCGAGTTTTTTCTGTCTTGTATTCATGTGTCCACACTGTGCATTCCAAACAGTGCAGCCCAGGGTCTTAAATTGGTTCTTGCAGCTCCCAGTGTCTCTAAAGACCCAGTAGGACCCAGAACAGTGGTACAGTTTCTGGGAAAAGAGGTTTCTTGCAACTCAGGTTCTGCTGGTGACGTGAGCTTGTCTGGCATGGCAGGTGTCCTAAAGCAAGACTACAAGCCACAGATTTCATCATTAGGACTTACAAGTCACCTTCTTCAAATTCAACCCCCAAGCTTCTACTGGCACAACATCTCTCACTTTCTTTTAATTTTGTTTTTTTTTTTTCTTCTTCAAAGTGCTATGGGACTCCTGGGTTATGCCACTGTGGTCCTCTCACCTTTGCATGTTGCACAGAGGGACACTTTGGCCAAAATACACTCTGGTTCCCTTCTAAAGCTTTGGCAATGCAATGCAACCGTGAACCACCCTAACCCATAATTTATGATGGGTTCACAAATACTTTAGGCAGTGCTGGGATGCAGAGGGTACATAGAGGACTGCAGCAACTCCTGTCCATACTCTCTCAGCCACTGAGTTCTCCCTGAAGCACATGCTCAGAGATTCATGCTACTCTTGTTGCATCTTGGTAAGTCAGGGGTAACTTCAAGGCAGTAAATTGAATTTTGGGTGGGGGCAAGAGGCCAGAACAGACTGCATTTCACTTTTTCCCTCCCTAGGTATCTTCTTTTTAAAATTATTTAATTTAGAATGGGATTAGAATTCTTCTTTAAGCTCCTTTTCTATCCATCTATTTTTTTTTTCATTTGTTTGCTGCCCATACATGATGGTTTCTTTCCTAATCACTTGCTAGCATGGTGATTTTTCTTAAAACATATTCAGATTACAGTAATTTTCTAGCAAAGAAAAGCATGAAATTCACTGCCCTTGAAATCTGCATCCGTATTGAGGAAAATAAACCCTTTCATATTTCACTGTCAGAAAAGAATTGTAGCCACAGAGTTACACATAGATATTGAACCTTGCAATATTCAAAAGAGAAGCAAAGTAATATATAAAGGATACTGATTTTTCTGTCACTTATGAGGCATGTATATTATCTAACTGATCATGACCAGATAATAATTTGTTTTAAAACCTGCATGCCTTTCAGAATACCACAGGAGGATGACACTGAATAGACTGTCATTACTGTCCATATGGCAGTGGTCTCAGGCTCCCCAGCAGAGTCTTCCAGCCATTTAGAAGGCTGGAGAAAAAGCAGGTCAAATTTCCAAGTTCATCTCACTTTCTTTGCCCTGAATGCTAATCCTGGTTTAAGGTGGAAAACATCTTGCAATATTCCATAAATAGAAATGCTTAGCACCCACTTTGTACTTCTGTTCTTCAAGCTGTTCTTCTGTAATTTTCATATGTTACATAAGAGTGGCAGAAATTCAGAAATTATGTGGGCATCAGACTTCTGAAGAGAATCTGTAGATCCTATAGTTGTTTAATTTACCTACTTGGGAACAGCAGGATAGAGCTCAGAGCTTGTTGATTTGTGTGAACAAGACCTGCAGGTTTTCTCTACTGTCTCTTGACTTGGGGAATAGAAACTTCATATGAGCTGGGGAACAACTGTTCCCGAACAAAAAATGGACTAAATCTGTTGATTTCTATAAATGAGCTTTTCTGAATGTTGAATCTTTGTAATTTTATTTAGTGTTATGAAATTGGGTCTGTTAGTATATTATTTATTAGCAGTATTACAATGTCAAATGTGGAGACGCTCATTTCAGCTGAAGAGAGAACGGAGAGATTGTTTGGGAAAACTTAGAATTCTGGACTGCTGTTATGTCTTTCTGTATCCGTTGTTTATAATAGCTAGGTACTGTTTGTAATAGTTTGTCCTTCAGGATATGATGTTCCCTATTCACCAATTAGATGAGAGAAGTTCTTTTATAGTTCTTTTTTATCCAATCATAATTCACTTAGCGAAGCATGTTATAAAAGGCACGGAGTTCATAATAAACTCTCTTCCAGCCCTGACGCCTTCTGAGTACTGGAGTCCTTCTTTCCCTCGCCCGGCTCAATAGTGACAGTCAAGAGAAAATACTCAAGCCAGTTTCCTCATTCATAAATGGTAGAATCTGTGAGATTATCATGTATTTTTTGTAACCAGTGGAATTTCTCAGTGCCTTACAAAAGCAAAATTCCCCAAATCACTGTCTTTGTTTCTTTTTACCTAGTAAGGCTACTTGCATATAGTGACATACTTACATCTTTTTTAACTTGGTTTTTGCCTGTCATCCACATTCCTTATGGCAATTGTAACTGAAATGTTTTACTCTCATAGAATTGATTCCTTGTTCAAAATAGGTTCCCTTGGAGATGTCTCAGGGCATACCAAGGCAAACTGGGTCCAGTGAATACTTATTTGAAGGACAGAGAAAAGACAGGACTATATCAGATATTTACTATTTCCCTTTTACTGTAATAAATTCACAAATTGCTTTTGTGTCCTTTTTTAGAATCCAGCATTGCCTGATGTCTTTGTCTGCAAGACAGGTGTCTGTTAGGGAAGGCAGAAAAAACCTCTTTTGGAATGGAGAATGTAACCCCCCTCCCTCCAAATTATTAGAATTTTGAAATTAAGGGGCTCTCAGGCAAAGATGTGGGAATAGGGATAACAGTTCTTTACTAGTATATATGACAAAACCAACAAACAACAGCAACTACAGCATTAAAAACAAGCTGAACCAGGAACCCAGTGACAGCCACTTGGCTGTGGCACTTTCCCGTGGTGCATTTACAGTCACAGCTGGCAGGGGCACTGGCAGCTCCCGGTGGGCAGGGTAGTGATGATCCCCATGCGACTGCAGTATTATGGCTGGGGGTTTCTGGGTCTATCTACCCAGGACCACCGTAATATCCCAGATAGATGCCTCGGGCAGTCTCCCAGCCGCAGGCTATCTTAACAAGCAGTTCAGCTCTTATAGTGATTTCCAGCTCTATAGTGATTCCAAACTCTTTTGCCTGCTAAGTGCCTCGGCAGACGCAGGGAGGAGAGAGGAGAAGAGATGTATGATGTTCCGCAGGTATGCCTTTATTGCGAAGGGGTGTCTGCGAAGGGGTCACTGACAGCTCTTCTGCTGTACTGGGCAGAGGCAGGGGTTTATATAGGGTATAGGGGTTTTGGGAAACAGTCCAATGGTAAGGGTCAAGGCAAATGTGACCTATGGTCTTACAGAGAGATAACAGGGGTCCAAAGGCAGGAAAGGGGTTCCTTTGGTCTAGTCAGCATGACTAGGCATTTCTTTATTGTTGGGAACCAGGGCACAGAGAATGTCTCTGTGCCTGTTTTAAGAAATTCTGACCCTCAGCAGAACACTGCTTTTAACCTTTGTCCCTGGGAAAAAATTGCCAAAACTTTGGAATGAGTTAGAGCACACAGGTGGTGGTATGCAGTGGTAGTACTAGTAGTAGTGTATCACAGAGTGAACAATTTAGGATTTTAGGATTTTAGTATGAGAGTGAATAGGAGACAAGATGGAGGATTTGGGGTGTTGCCCCTTCTTCCTTCTTGTCCCTTTTCAGCTCCATTTTCTGTAGTACTTGTGGTAGAGGACTGTTGGTTAGTGTGAGTAGTAATGTGGAAGTTACGTGTATAGGTTAGTAGGAGTTATTGGTAGAAAAGTAGAAACAAAGTATGTGTTAGAATGTAATTGAGTAGAACAGCTATAAAAGACCTTGGTTTGGGGACATTTTGCCCCTTTTGGTCAATTTTGTGCCTTGCTTCCAGCATGCTAAATCTGTGTGCAGACGGTGTGCTGAACTTAAGATAAGAATAAACAAGACCTTGAAGACCAAAAAGGGCAAAGAGAGTCCGGCTCGTTCTTCACCCCTGAAGAAAAGAACTCAGCAGGGGGAACCCACTCCAAAGGGCCCAGGGGGTTGGGCTCCTATCCTTGTCAGGACCAGAAAGAAAGAGAAAAAAAAAATAAATAAACACGACATTTATCTTAGGCTACTGACGGCCAGGGAAGCCTCACAGGCGCAGTAGCTGCTACACTGCAGGGGGCGCTCCAGCGCAGGCTGGGATAGCTCGTGGCAATGGCAGCTTTTGTCCGAAGACGGGGAGGGCTGGAAGAGAGGCTTTGCTTCACTGATCCTGGTGAAGCCAGGTGGCAGCCGATCCTGGTGCCCTCAGCAGGACTCTCAGAAACAGCAAGCTGTGCTGGCAGAATGTCTTGGCAGGCAGGGGGGGAGAGGGGTACCAGCAGGGAAGGGAAAGGTGAGCTCAGGATCCTGGGCACCCAAGCAGACGGTGATAAGTCTTTCTTTTAGTGAGGCGAGTGTTAGTAAGGTCTCAGTTCAGTGGCTGCTCTCACGAGCAGAGGCTCACCCTACAGCAGAAGAAACAGCTCTGGGCTGGGCTTCGGCAGCGGCAGCAATAAAAATTCCTTTCCCCAAGCAGTGGCTGCGACTGTCCTCCTCCAAAGCTGAGAGAGCGAACCAGGAGCCGCCCATAGCCCCTTCCCCCAGCCCAAAAATCTTCCAGGTATCTCTGCCCTGTCTCAAGCCATCAGCCCCTATTAGCAACTAAATGGGAAGAAATTCTACAGGTGCTAAGAAATGAACAGGAGAGAAAAACCAAAATCCAACCCCTAACACATGAGTAGCCTTTTAGCTGCCTCTGAAAATTGACAAGTGCCAATTTCTTCTTCATCTGAATGTTAGGAATCTAGAAGAAAATCCTCTCAGCCAAAGTTGTTAATGCAATACATGAATTTATTGCTCTGCAGATGGACTCCTGCTGCACTTTATAGCTCCTTGAGCTGAATGGTATGCAAACTTTCCCTAGCATAACATTAAAATGTTGGCTACCTTATCATCTACTGCTGGACAATTACTATTAAGTATACATTTTCACCATCTTTTTCCCTTTAATTATTTAACTAGTGGATTGTCTGGTTAATATTAACCTACCATTGGGCAGCTGTTCTCAGTGTATTATCTTATTACTGATATATCTGACGAAACTGTGTAGGAGTGTGCCCCCTGTTGACGGGGTGACCAAATTACAGAGAATTTCCAAATACACTTTGTCTGCTAAAAAAGGCAAAGACCCCAGAAAGTTCTCTCTGAATTTGGTACAAAGACGCCTCATAGGACCTTTTGGACTTCACCTCAAAACTGGGGCTGTTCAACTGAACCAAGGCCAAGAGGTCCTGCCTGGGTGATTAGGTAGAAAAAGAATGGAACAAAGGATTTAATCGCTTTTGCAGGGTGCTTAGCAGGAGCAAGCATCTCTTACCCTGGCATGGCTTTTCTCTATAAAGAGTTTTGTTATTTTGTTTCTTATTAAACCTTTTTCTGTTTCAAACACTGCCAGAGGAGCCATCCTGCTCATTTTAAGCCACCCGGGTAGCTGGGCTATTCCGGGTATGAAGGGATCACTGAGAGCTCGTAAGACCTGGCTTTAAATGAACTCCTTCATGTGATGCCCGTACTGGAGATTTTCATATTGAGAGACACATTTCGGGAATTTTTGATCAGCCCTCAATCAAAAATAGGACATTTTTGCTTCGTCTTGCATTTTTGGGGAGTAGGCCTGCGACTGAGTTTTTGTTGCCAGAAAGAAAACCCAGGTTACGGGAGAAGCCACAGAGGGGGTTACACAGATCAAAACCTCGAGCTGGTGAAAGAGGTTGGAACCAGGACAGGCTGGAGAACGCACAGTGAGGTCCAAAGGACCATTTACCTCTTCGGAGAGCAGCTGCACTCAGCTGTGCTGAGATTGCTGAACATTGCTGCATTTCGAGAACCCAGGGAGTTCAGACCAAGGACGGTGGCTGCCCTCTGATCTGGTGAGTCAGAAATGGGGAGTAAGGTATCTGTAGTCAAGCAGGATCTTTATTTTTATTTGAACTATAAGTTAGAAATTCAAGATGTAAAGTTTGAGAAGAAACAGCTCAAAAAACTCATAAGACGGGTTTTCAAAGAATTTCCAACCCTAAATCCGTCTGATACTAACACTTTGGAGTTTTGGGACATGGTGGGGATCAGACTATACAGTTTGGAAAACAAGTCTAGCTTGAAACTCCATCTAATATTTTGGACTGTATTACAATTTGTGACTTTAGAAAGTGAAAGACTAGCTAGAGACAGCTGCAGAGCACCTCTGAGGAGAGAGAGAGCCAACCACAGGCTACAGGAAGAAAAAAGGAGGGGAGGAAGAGAAGAAACTGATTCTGTAAGAGGATTTGATTCCCCTACTCTGTTCCCGACCTGCCCTGATGCACCCAGACCCCGGGGGAGCGGGAAGGAGATGGCACAGCCAGCCTCCCCTGTCCCTCCCCTCCGTCCCCCTTGCGTGGGATATAAACTGTCTATGGCCCAGACAGTTTGACCTCCATTTCTCCTAACCCGCCTAACATGAAGAATTCTTCTTGGTTTCCTCTTAAAAGTGGCCTCAGACGCACTAAATCGGTAAATTCTAGCAGAGAAATTGGAAAAAGCAGAGCTGAGATCATGCCCAGTGAGAAGAAAGGGCAAAACAGTGTCAAATCCTTCCCCTTCCCCCTCGCCTTCCCTGTGCCTTTGCCACCCCAATCGCCCTCCAGTTCATCTGAATACCCTGCTGCATTGCCTGCTGATCACTCTGATGATGTGTACTCCACCGGAGAGACTGTGTCGCTTCGGGTTTGTTCCCTCAGCCCCACCCCCGCAGTCCCGTGTGTTGATGCTGCCACACCAGACTACAACTCCCAGCATGCCTCGGGTCAGTCCCCTCCTGGGGGAACCCCGCCCACTTGCAGTCCCGGAGCTGCCGAGCTCTGCCCTTCGTGAGCGTGCCCCATCAGACGCCGGATGCTCCACTTTTGTGAGCTGAGCCCATTCACTTGCTAATGAAGCTGCCCCTAAATCTCAAGTTCCCTCACTCTGCAGCCCCCTCCTCCCTGCAGGGGGAGCCGCAGGACCCGTTCCGCCCCTGCCTGCTCCTGCTCTGCGTCCTCCTGGACCCAGGCTGCCCCTGCCTGCCCTGCCACCCCTGCTGACTCCTGACTCTCCTCAGTCGAGCTCCGCACCAGCCCCACCCGTGACAAGCTCGGTTCCCGTGCTCAACATTTCGGATCCTGTGAGTCCCCTCCCCACAACTCACTATCAGTCATTTGGACAGTTTAAACACATACACTTATCAATAGACACATTCTCGGGAGCAATTCTTGCCTCTGCACATCAAAGAGAAAAAGGTAGAGATGTCATTAGACATTTCTTACAAGCATTTGCATCCCTCAAGAGGTTAAAACAGACTAAGGACCAGCCTATGTTTCTAATAAAGTGCAGGAGTTTTTCAAAACCTGGGGTATCAAACACACCACAGGTATTCCACATTCCTCCACAGGCCAATCTATTGTAGAAAGAGCACACAGATCATTGAAAATGATCCTTGAAAGGCAAAAGGGAGGGACAGTAGTGTTGTCTACCATAGAGAGGCTAAATAAAGCTACATATGTTTTTAATTTCTTGAATAATTATTTCATGAAGCAGGTACCACTTATTTTCAGACATTTCAGCAATACCAGCCAAGCAAAACTCTAGGAAAGGCCACCAGTCTTCATAAAAGATCCAGAAACAGGACAAATATCAGGACCCCATCCTCTTGTGACTTGGGAGTGGGAGTTTGCATGCATTTCTACAAACACAGTTACAGCTCATCCAGGAGCAGCAGAAGATGCCAGAAGAAGAACACGCAGATAACTCAGCAACAGCTGGCCTGATCCCAGGGAAGCCTCCCTGGTTGAGATCAGCACTATGGACATGGAGATATTTCTTAAAGCAGAGACTCTGTTTTCTAAGTAAACTGGATGTTCTTGGAGAACACGTACGTGTTCTATGTCTTCTCTGCTGACTCCAGTATTTTTTCTGTCTCTGAAGAATCCCTGTTCTTTTTTCAAATACACACCCTTTCCTTTGTAGGAACGTGGGCCTAATTTGTACAGTAATAGAGGGGATGGTAATGCCCATTTTCTTTCACTCTTTGTTTCATAGGGACCACGTAGACCCCAGGGTGACTGTACTGTTTTACATTTCTCTAAAGTCAAAAAATGTTGTGATTCTATTGACACTGCCAGTCTTCTGACTGTTTTCCTGTGACCCATCAGTGATATCTCTCCTTCTGCAGTATCCTGCTATCACAGTGAAGATTTGGGCCCACTTCTCTGTGTGGAGAGAGAATTAGCCTTGGACAGCTTCTCTCTTGATTGCTTTGTCCTTTGTGTGCTTCATTTTAGCACACAGCATTAAGGAAGTGCCCTCAGGCAGAGCAGTTTGCCTCTTCCCTTTCTTTGCCATTGTCTGACCACCAGATTGATGTAAGTAGCCTGTTAGCAGATGGCAGATATTCTTTTCCTGTCAAACAGATAACCTGAAAAAATTGTCAGCTTTTATGAAAAAAGGGCTGGAAGCCCAGTCCTTGGCTGCAATTTATCAAAGTATATCTCATTTTAGTTTACACCAGGTACTTACACGGACCCCAGTCTTTAATGGTTCTGTCCTGCACATTCACTGTGTTATTGCAGGGCAAATGACAGGGTGACAGTTTCTTGGGCTACTTTATTTTCTTTGAAGATAAGGATATTCACCATCTATCTAAAGAAAGTCTGTGAGCCAGTGGTGTGTCCTCAGAATGTGTAAGCAGATGCCCAGACAGCCTGTTTCTCTGATCTAAAGCCTTCTTGGTAGAGAAGGTCAAAGAACCCAGAGGCACTAGAAAGGTCAAAATAGCTTTTGTTTTGAATGTGGTATTAGTTCTGTTGTACCTGCATATTGCACACTGGGGAAATGCTTAAAAAATAAGTGGAAAAGTAGGTGGTTTGGTATGATGTTTCAGAGAAATCAATCCTGCTTTAGGTAAGCAGCAAATCTAACTGGCTGCATTCACTGCAATGGAAGCTGTATGGCAGAAATACAATATGCACATTTGACTCTTCTTTTATCTTTTATTATTTTTAAGGATGTTTTAGTGCTTCACTGACAAATGGATAAATTTCAATAGCTTTCTTTTGATTGTTGTCACTTTAGATAAACATGCCTAAAAAGTACTGTAAATACAGCATTTTGCTTGAGGTGTTTGTATAGGGATTTCCATTAAACATGTATAGCCAGAGGATAAAATTAATCTGAAATTAATAATGTAGGACTCTGCAAGAAGACTTAGCAAGTATGCTACAGAAATGGGATCTACAGATCTCACCCAACTAAATTTTTAACGTTGTACTTGGAATGTGTACTCAGAATGAGTGAGAAAACATTAGATATTCTGGAAATGTTTGCCAAGTCTGCTGTAAGAAGTGAAGACAGCTAAAAGATGTCAACAGGGAATATTGCCATAGCACTAAAATAATGTGTCATCTAGTGCTCAACACTAAACACCATGTAAACAATTAATCACAGAATAGAAACTACTGAATGGAAATAGTAGCATGAGAGTTGCATTCATAGCCTTGCACTAATCAAGAAAGTTGTGTTTACTGCTTCTGATGGATAAATAATTTTAACCTTTTTTTTTTAAATTTATTTACATGATATGTCAGCATCCTAAACACCTGCATCATCGTGATGTTTGTGAGATTTTATTTCTGGAGGAGACTGAATGCAAATGTTTATTTTTCTGTAGTGGGATGAGCCTTGTAAAGAGACAAGAATAATGAGAGATATGATTGCTAAACCTTAGGGTGCAGTGCTGGTGTTCATATATATAGCCTCATATGCACACATATAAAATAGTCGTAAGGCAAAGGCAGCCATTTTGCTTGATAGTTTTATCACCATCTCCCACACTCAGTCACTCAGTGATGTGTACTGAAGCTTCAGGTATTTCATAAAGTGCTAAGGCATTATTGTTTTAGTTATGATGCAAGAACTGGTAGTGGGGGGTTTCAGTGCCCCAGTGTTGTGGAAAGAACTCTTAGCCCATTAAACAGGTTTCACAGTATGTCATCACACAAACATTGTGCACTTTACACCATACCTATACTTGGCAGGTTAGGGAAGAATATTTTTTCTTGATGGGCAAGAGTAGTATTTTTATCAGAGCTGGGGTTACCAGTTGTCACTCCTGATTTTCACCCTATGCACAAACTGTCATCCTTCTAAGAAATTACCTCTTTCTCCATCCATGGAAATAAATTGTGTCATAAATTAATTTAATGAGAACAGGACTCTGTCATTGCTATAAACTAATCAAAAGTAACTTGTTTTGCATGCAAAGGACTATCCTCTAAACTTCTGAGATCAGAAGCAGGTTTGAGTATTCTCTGAAAATCTCACCTAAAGAGACATTTATTGTAATTATTATTTCCTTTGTTACTGAAACTTTATCTTTCTACTGGGGTTAAATAGCTTAACAATAAGGTATTATCTTTTTCCTCTGGGTGAAAGCTGTTTCCATGTTAATATATGTCTCATCACAGAAGTTAATATGTAGTTATCTTACACACGTTTGGAACTCGAATGGAAGTTGAACCTACCTTCTTTTAGTCTAAACATTTCTGTAAGACATGAAAGATTAATCTGTTATTCACATTTGCCTACAGCTATTTCTAAAATGCATTAGTTGGTTTCTGGGAAATTAATTCTGAAGGAATGCCCAAGTGTTCTTAACTTTGTGGGTTTTCTACAGGACTAGGTTCT
>VWZP01008293.1:0-53901 GCA_013396995.1 Dicaeum eximium | reverse complement strand
CTCTTTCTTTGCGCCTTGCTTCGCCCCTGTCCAAGTTTTCCTCTCAGAACTTTATGGTCACTCTCAGTAATTCCTCAGGGGCGAACTAATTTAAGTCAGAATCCCCACTCTGCTGCAATTATATCTTTTGACACAAGACGTCAGTGTTGTATCACAAATGAACTGAGAAAAAAATTCACTTTATATACTGCTTCAGAAAAGAACAATGATAACACAGAATATCAGGATAAAGTTACAGTAAAAACAACAATAGCACGGCAACGAAGCAAAGCACAACAACAAGGAGGACACGATGACGAGGCAACAATATAAGTAACGACAAAACAACAGTAAGATAGATCTACTCCTCCGTTTTTCTCAATATGCAAACAAACTTAACACACTCGAATGCAAGGCATATCACACTCACGATTATTCACGCTTTTATCAGCAAACACTCTGCTCATTCGTATCCCACTCTACACAATACTCCTGCTTTCTTTCACCCAAAGAGCTAGATCGGGGTAGATAATTCCTCACTTCACCCGCCCCCTCTCAGGACACGTTTCAGTCACTCCCACTTTTCCACCCTCTTACAATGCCCGGGCTCGCACACACACACCTTTAGCTCCGATAACGCAGGAACAGGAATCCACTCGATCCGCGTTCTGGGATGGCTTTGCAGCCGCTCTATCAGCCAGCGAATTCCTTCTAATTCCTTCACCGGCCTCCCCTTCCTCCCTCCTCCTTCCCCTAAACCTGTGGGGATGAAGGAGCGGCACGGGTCCTTCCTCTGGCTGCACTATCAGCAGCAGCTTGCAAGCCTTGGCCTAGGGGCTGTGCTGTACGCAGGACGTCTCCTGCGATTTACCAACAGCCCTCCAACCTTGCGTACGTACGTTTTACAACCCCCTTAGAGTAGATACGTACCGTTTGATCCGCATACCAGGGGCTCTTATCTCAATCTGCAGTAAGCGAGCCAAGGTCACAGAGTCCTCCTCCAGGAACTCCCGGTGGCGCCGTGGATTCCTCCGTTCCTTAGCCCGATTTCTGCAGACAGACAGAAACCTCCTGGCTGGCTCGCCAAAATGAAATGCGGTAATAACTCCACAACCCAAAAGTTGTAAAGTAGGTACGTAATTTATTCAGCGCTGGACGCAGGGGGAAAGCATTATCCCAAATCCTGCGCACTTCTATCCCCACAGTTTCCCTATTTATTTACAAAAATCATGCATATTCTATAACGCCTATACATATTCAGTATCTATCCCCGCCTATTCTCCGCATAGTATTTAAATTAGCAGTGACTGCGCAGTTTGCCCTTTTTATTGAGTCCGTGGTCTTTAAATGAGTCTGGGGCCTGAAGGGATGAAGGCTCAAGGGTCTTCATCGCTGTTGAACTTTTGAACTTGAGTGTCTCCGCATGCGCAGTTTCCCTTTGCTTTAGCAAGCTCAGCAGTTTTTATCAGGCGCCCCTTCTGTTATGCAAGCTCATCAGAAATGTATTCTCTGGAGGATCCCCGTCTAAGTTTCACATAAGTAAAATAATGAATACCGTATGTTTATATATGTTACCTAAGCTAGTCTAAATTCCTTTTTCATGAATACCATATGTTTACAGATATATTACCTAGGCTAGTCTAAATTCCCTTTTAACCCTTAAATCTACTGTTTCACTGGAGAACACCGAGGCTCCCTGACCCTGCCCACAGATCGGCCCTGAGGAATATCAATATATTGATCATACACTGATCGGCAGCTCTGGTGTCACCGCAGTGGGCATCACTCAGACAAATATTATCACCCACTTGGGGAGTCTGAGACTTCCATTTCCCACAGAGAAGGTGCTGATGCCTCTGGATTTTAGCTTTTATATTTTTCAAATCCTGGATTGCATTAGTGCATAACTCTGAACTCCATATAGTGTTAGCTACTGTCTTCACACTTTGGGCAGACAGAACAATCCCTCTAGGCCTGAAATTCAAGGACACTCTACAGCCTCAGTCCCCAAAAAGTATCAACAGAAGTGAAGTGGGGGAGTAAACTGGGGGTAAATGACTTCATTACCTGAAACTGTAATTGGAGGATTAACCCCTGATATGTCAATGGACCAAACTTCTATCTGTATGAAAAACTCGTGACCTTTGTCCATCTTGGGTGTAGCCTCTGGGAAGATTTTGAGTGCCCAAGGTGTGTCTCTTGAAGGCCTTTAATAAATACCCATTTTATTCCCTTAACCTTGTCTGGCCTCTGCTCTAGATAGCCACTCCAAGGCATCAGTACAACTTCCTTCCTCTAAGGTTCAGTTCCTGGGGATATGGTGGAAAGGAGGGTCAGTGTGTGCTCCCTGTGAAACCTTGACCACCCTAAAACAAGTAAAGATACTGGGGAGTGTAAAGGAGCTCCAGAGTGCTTTAAGCTTATTGTTTTTAGACACTGTTTCGGCCCCAGCCCCCAGGCCAGCCCCTCAGCCAGGAGCCCCCGGACATTCCCTCAGCCGAGCCCCCTCAGGCAAGGCCCCGCCCCCCGCAGCGGCGCCGGGCTCTGATTGGCTGTTAGAAGGAACAGCTCTCTAATCTGCCCAGCAACAGCTAGTTCTGCGCTCTTATTGGCTCTTGGAAAGCACCAGGAGTGCGGACTCCGCGGAGCCCTCGGCGCATGCGCAGGCCGAAAGCGCGGTTTCCCCGTCGCTTACCGCCACGTCGGTGCGCGCACGCGCGGTGCGGAGGGCGGAGCGGGGCGGCCATGGCGGGCTCGGTGCGGGCCGTGGCGCGGCGCTTCCTGTCCGAGTACGGCGGCGGCACCGCCGGGCGCCTCAAGGCGCTGGACGCCTTCCTGCTCTACGTGCTGCTCACGGGCGCGCTGCAGTTCGGCTACTGCCTCGGCGTCGGCACCTTCCCCTTCAACTCCTTCCTCAGCGGCTTCATCTCCGCCGTCGGCAGCTTCATCCTGGGCGGTCAGTGCCGGCCGCGCCGTCCCCTCACGGCCACAGCGCGGGTCGGGTTACCCCGAGCCTCCGCCCGGAGGCCGCGGGCGTGGCGGGGAGCTTAGAAACGGGCTGGTGTGGCGGAGCGGAGCTCAGAGCTCGGAGCCCCGGCACCCTCAGCACCCCCGGCCTTGCCCGAGCTCCCCCGGCTGCTCCTCCCGGCGGGGCCGGGGCTCCGCGGCAGCTCCGCACGTAGGGGCCGGCCCCGATCCTTGTCCCCGCGGCTGGCCCTGCAGCCAGGGGGCTCGGTGGAACCCAGAGTCCCGCAGTGACACGGGCACGGTGCTGCTGCCCAGGATACCCCAAAGCCGCCGTGTTTCTGTGCAGCGCCCCTCAGCACAGGGGCTGGGAGAGCTGGGCGTGTTCAGGAGACCTGGAAGCCTCTTCCAGGGACTAAAGGGGCTCCGGGAGAGCTGGAAAGGGACTTTGGGCAAGGGCCCAGAGTGACAGGAAAGGAGAATGGCTTCCCACTGCTAGAGGTCAGGGATAGGTGAGATAGTGGGATATTGGGAAGGAATTGTTCCGTGAGGGTGGGGAGGCCCTGGCCCAGGTTGCCCAGACTGCCCTAGTTCCTAGAAGTGTCCAAGCCGAGTTTAGATGGGGCTTGGAGCAACCTGGGCTAGTGGGAGGTGTCCCTGGGGTGGGAATGAGATGATCTCTAAGATTCTTTCCAACCCAAATCATTCTGCTTCTAACACACCTAACGGAGGACACAGGAATACCCACGCTTCTGTGTGAGTCCAGTCCTGCTCTGAGCCTGTTCCCCTCAGGCCTCTGAGCACCCTGAGGTGTGTGTGGTGCTGTGGGAGCACTGACTCCATGACAGCCCCATCCAAACTCCCCGACAGTGTCCTGCTCCTCTGTAGCGAGGCTGGGTTAGCTTTTCCTTGGGGGAGCAGTGGCCCATCCTGGGCTGGGCTGCCCCAGGAAGGCTGTGCTTCCCACCATGAGTTCCCCTGTGCTCACTGATGGCTCGTTCTTTCTCTGCTGTGCAGTTTGCCTCCGGATCCAGATCAACCCCCAGAACAAGGGCGAGTTCCAGGGCATTTCTCCGGAGCGGGCGTTTGCTGATTTCCTCTTTGCCAACACCATTCTCCATCTCGTCGTCATCAATTTTGTTGGCTGAGCTCTGGGAGAGCCTGACAGGTACTGATCTGTGGGGTTACACAAAGGCAGCCACAGGACTGCTCTCCTTTTGGGGAGAACTAGAATGAGAATGAATCCAGGAGACCCCTGGGCTCCCAGCTTCCTCCTGGCCAAGCAGAGCTGAGCTGTTGTCCTCTGGGTTGGCACAGAGCGAGGATTTATGCCTTTCTGATTTTGAGCTTACGTTTTTTTGGCTTTTGTAATTAAAGAGGTTAACAAGGACTGCTACAGAAACCTACCCACAGTCCTCTCTTATGAGAGAGATTCCCCATTCTTCTTCACAGGAGAACTTTTTAGAGCTCAAAGTCCTGGGCTCTGTGAGGCTGAGGTATGGCTGGGGTTCAAGTCTGGAGTTTGCTGGCGGATGAGGCAGCTGGGGACAGGGACAGTTGGGTGTTGGGGAGTGGGGACATGCCCTGTTATTACTCTTGCAAGGTGCCACAGGATCCCCTCTGCTCTGCAGTAACATTGGTGATGTTGCTTGCTCTCTTTCCAGGTCTTGAACTGCGCCTGATGGCAAAGCCTGGCATAGGGAAGTGCCCAGCACACTCTCACCTTCTTCTTTGGTGAAAGAAGGGCATGGAGGGCTGAAGATTTCCCCCCCTAGAGTGTCCTGTGGAGGGGTCTGCAGCCTCATTCTGTAACTGTGATCCTTTCCATCAATAAAACCCTTTATGACACTGCAGCCTTCCCCATATTGGTGACAAACACAGAGCTTCTCCCGCATCCAGGTTCCCTCTCAGGCATGGCTCCCTGGTTTTACCTCTCTCCCTTCCTTTCTACCCAGCTGCTTTTTTTCCTGTGCCCCAGTTTTGGAGGGAAGCAGGACACAAGTGATCATGGAAACTCAGTTGTCATCCACCCTTTTCATCTCCCTCTTTCCTGCCTTTTCATCTTCCAGAGTCTGTTGCCAATGTGCCCCCAGGCTTCAAAGCTGTGGAAAATTCAGATGAGGCTGTGGTTAGTGGTCACAAAGGGAAGGAAGTGTCCTCCAGCATATCCCCAGGTGTACCCACAGACTCTCCCACATCCCTCAGGGACACAAGGGCCACACCTGGGCGTCCCAGCTGGACTTAGAGGCTCACTAAGGCCTGTGGGTGATGCAGCCACCCCCCCACAGTGTCAGTGCTCCTGCACTCTGATGTGCTGATAAACACAGGGATGTTGGGATGGGCTGCCCAGCTGGGCCTTGGAGTGGCTCTGGAGCTGCTCTGGGGTCAGGGAGAAGCTCCTCCCTCAGAATCACAGAATCAAGGTTGGAAGATCATCCAGTCCAGCCATCCACCCAGCACTGCCACTGGAATTAAACCTCATCACCCAGCACCAGATCCTGACACCTCCTGTTCATTCCAGCACCTCCCTGGGCAGCCCCTTCCGAGGCCTGACCACCCTGATCTAATCTGAATCTCCCCTGTCTCAGCCCAAGGCCATTCCCCAGGTCTGCTCACTGCAGGCACAGCAAGAGACCGACCCCACCTCACTACAGCCTTCCAGAGGTGTGATGTGACCCCCTCTGGGCCACCTCTTCTCCACACTAAAAACCCCCAGCTCCCTCAGCTCTTTCATGAGCCTTGTTACTCCTCACTGGACACACTCCAGCCCCTCAAAGCTCTTTTTAAAATGAGGGGTCCAGACCTGAACGCAGCACTCGAGCTGCAGCCTCACCAACACCGAGTACAGGGGGGTGATCACTTGTGGCTGTACAATTCTCGACACAAGCCAGGGTGCTATTGGCCCTCTTGGCCACTTGGGCACACTGTTGGCTCACGTTGAGCCAGCTGGCAACCAGCACTTCCAAGTCCCTTCCTGCTGAATTCACAGCTCTTGAGCCACTCCTACCCCAGCCTGGAGCTGCAGGGGTTTGCTGTGACCCCAGTACAGGACCAGCACTTGCCCTTGAACCTCATGCCATTGAGCTTTGCCCACTGATGGAGTCTGTGCAGGTCTCTCTTGAACCTTCATGTATGGGGTTCTGTCCTCACACTGATCCTGCTTCCTGCTTGTCTGGTTTTCTCTGCACCTGAAACGCTGGGGAGGTAAAACCTCCAGAGCCTTGAGACTGTGCCATGGAAATGTTTGTGTGCTGCACTGAGGAGATGGAACTTTGCATCTCTGATGGCTTCAGAACCTCTCAGAATTCTATTCTGGCTCCTGTTCACCACCTTTATAACATTTCCAGCTGTGCTGCAGCCATTAAACCTGTGAAAGTCTGAAACCTGGGGCTCCAAATCTCTTGCCTGACACGGGCTGTGAGGGGTCAGGGCTTTCACTGTCCTGGACGATGGGGTCTGGGTCTGTATCAGGGACAAAGAACTGGTGCCAGCACTCCTGGAGTTGTTTGCAGTGGCAGCAGCGCTGGGAGAGCAGGCAGGGACTCAGGGCTGCAGGGCCGGGGGATGATCCAGCAGCTCTGCTCTGCCGTGAGAGGGGCCCCGAGCCGTGCCGGGCAGGGAGAGCAGCACAAACCTGGGGGAAGATGCTCAGCTCGGGCACGGGCCCTCCCCTGGCCGCGGCTCAGAGCTGCACAGAGGCTGAGCCAGAGGAGGCGCCAGGCTTTGCTCTGGAGGTTTGGGGTTTTGTCCTCTTTTTCCTGCTTCTTACCTGCTTACCATTCCTCCAGTCACCATTAGCTCGACAGTAGAATTCTTGAGGGAAAGTAGAATTGCAGAGGGACTTTTCACAAAGCAGTGACAGGGCAAGGTGGAATGGTTTCAAACTGCCAGAGGGCAGGGTTAGATGGGATATTGGGAAGGAATTCTTCTCTGTGAGGTGGGCAGGCCCTGGATCCCTGGCAGTGCTCAAGGCCAGGTTGGACAGAGCTTGGAGCACCCTGCGATGGTGGAAGGTGTCCTTGCCATGGCAGGAGGTAGGACTGGGTAATCTTTAAGGTTCCTTCCAAACCAAACTATTCTGGGATTCTGTGAACCTACGATGAATCCAAGTCCTACCACAGCTCCTCCTGCACTGGAATGAGCTTCAACAAATCCACTGACACCTTCAAGCTCTGGTCCTTGTAAAGTCCACACTCAGATCCCTGGTCCCAAAAGGAGGAGGAGGAAAATAAGAGAGGATGGTTTGTTCACAGGGCCATATTTGATGAGAGGTGACAAATATTGGGCAGGATATTTTCTCCCACAAACCCCTGAGAAAACACACAAATCTATCTCCTACCCATAGCAGGACAGGAGGTGACATAGCAGAGAGGATGCTAAAGGTGGACTAACAAAACCTCCTTCCCTGACAGTGTGAGAGGACCCTGGCCTGCCCCTTCATCCTTCCTTCTCATCCGGGTCTGGAGAAGTGGAAGGATTTTTCAATATGTAAAAATGGTGAAGACACCTATCAGCAAATTCAGAAATCTGACACAATTCTAAGAGCTCTCCCCACCATGCTTTATAATGCATTTCTCCCCTGCTTTCCCTGCCCACTCTATACATAGCTCAATCCTTCCTGCTGTACCCAAAACAGCTCCCCAAGTGCTGGCTGTGGTGAGGGGGGAGGGGAGGACATCTTAACCTCATTCCACTTTGGCTTGTGGTCTAACGTCTGCTGTTCTTTTCCACAGCCTCTCCCCCTCCCTGCCACGTGCCACCCCCACCCCCTTTGTGCTGCACTTTCCAGAGGAAGTGGTTTTTGTGGTCAGGTGTAGACCAGCATCAGTGGTGACCCAGATCTCGATTGTGGCGTCATGGAACTTGTGCCGTGGCCTCTTCCTGCCCCACCTGGGCCACCAGCCCCTTTCCACCTCCTCTCCTGCTGTGTTATTTCCTGGCTTTGCTTTGCTCTGTGGTTTTTGTATCTCGAAATAAACAAGAGAATGCAGGGAAAGGGGGGCAAGTTGTGGTGGTGGGAGATGGGCAGCCTGATACCTGAAAATGTCTTTGAAGCAGACCTTGCAAATTCAGTGCTTTGCAGGTCACATGACAGGAGCCATTTTAGTCAAAACATTTAACTCATGTCTCACTTAGCAAATCCTGTCCCTGGGGTCAGTTTAACCTGGAAGAGGAAAGACTCAGATATGGAAACAGAGGCAGGATGGAAATGTTATAAAGGTGGTGAACAGGAGCCAGAATAGAATTCTGAGAGGTTCTGAAGCCATCAGAGACCCAAAGTTCCATCTCCTCAGTGCAGCACACAAACATTTCCATGGCACAGTCTCAAGGCTCTGGAGGTTTTACCTCCCCAGCGTTTCAGGTGCAGAGAAAACCAGACAAGCAGGAAGCAGGATCAGCGTGAGGGCACAGACTCCATCAGTGGGCAAAGCTCAATGGCATGAGGTTCAAGGGCAAGTGCTGGTCCTTAACTCTTGCCCTTTCATCTGGGAGTGAGTTTGAAGTGCAACATAAAAAATTTACAACGGTTATTAATTTTAAAAAGTGTTGCTAAAGGTAAATGAGTATGGAAAGTTTTCTTTCACATCCCTGAAAGTTTCCGGAATGAGGTTAATCAGCTGAAAATCTGTGAAATGCAATGACTTATGACTTGCTTTATAGTTCAAATATGGTTTAGGCAGCTTCTTCTGGCTGTTTCCCAGTGACATGGCAGATTTCATCATGAGTGGAATGTGGGCTCCAAGAGCTGCCTGGAATCCAGCACTTAAGGAACCATGGGCTTCCTACAGCTGGAGAGATACGAGGATGGTGGTTGTGTCAAGGGAGAGACAAGAACAAGCCCCTGAACATCTGTACTGTAAAATAATCAGGGCAACAGACAGGGAAAGTTTAAAGTTGTTGTTTGTCAGGAGGGGTCAGTAACTCTGTCACCCTGTGGCAGGTCACCTGCTCAGGTGCAGGACCAAGGCAGGAGCCCAGGGAGGCTTTGTTGTGTTTCTGCTCAGCTGTGTGGGATCAGATCCACAGGAAGCACCAGGGCTTTTGGCTAAAAGTGTTTGAAAAGTGACCCTTTCTGAAAGCAGCTCCTTGTGCAGGCTGTGAGCCCAGTTGGGTGAGGGACAGCCACCCCCACTGCTCCAGAGAGGCTTGGAACTGGTGGGAGGTACAGGCAAAGTTCAAGCTTTGCAGGGAGGGTGGGTTTCTGTCAGAGCATACTTCTTATTTCTCCCCCACAGAGGAACCTCTGGTGATGCCTCAGGATTTTAGCTTCTATATTTTTAATGTATTTGTAATCCTGCAATTCTTTAGTGTAGAACTCTCAACTCCATATACACTGCGAGCTGCTGCTTTCCCATTCTGGTCAGACAAAGCAATTCCTCTCTAGGCCTGGCAATCAAGGACACCTCGCTGTCTCAGGCCTGAGAGATGTAAACAAAAGTGAGTTGGGGGAAGCAAACTGGGGGTAAATGACTTCATTACCTGAAGCTGTAATTGGAAGATTAACCCCCAATATGCAAATAGACCAAACTTATAGGTGTGAAAACCTGTGGTCTATTTTTGGGTGTAGCCCCTGGGGGGCTACATCTGCCCAAAATGTACCTGAAGGCCTTTCAATAAATACAACTGCTTTTTATTCCCTTAATTTTGTCAGGACTCTGTTTTTAGGTAGTCCCAGAAAGGCATCACTGGGGCATCAGAAGATGTTGGAGAAATTGATGTCACGAAAGGAGAACGTTTCCCTTCCAGGCTTGCCAGGGACAGACAGAACCTGGAGGCAAAGGGGGTCCATTGGTGTCATCACTGCAAAGCATGTGCCCTGTGCTGCTGTGACACTCAGGAGTGGGGAGCTTGGGGACAGGACACCTCAGGGTCCTGTGTACCCCACAGCAGCAGCAATCTGCCTCCAGGAACCTGGAGCTGTGACCAGTCCCCTGACATGGCCAAGCCACGTTGTTGTTGTCTCCACCCAGCACAGTCTGCCCTTGGGGCAGAGGGGCTCCCCCTTCTCTCTCTGCCCTCTGTCCTCACAGGGACACAGCACAGATATCCTGCTGAAGGACTTTGTTCCCACCCTCCATGGTGCATCCAACCCCTTCCCTCCTGCACCCCAAAGCTCAGCTGAAAGGGTGAGGCAATACAACAAATACAAGAGACAAGCAATTTTATCATTTTTTGTAAGAATTGTTTGATAACAGCCCAAAGAAATGCCAAGACATCTCGTGGGTGCCAGTACAGTTCATGAATTAGCAGCATGCAGATGCCACAGGCAAGCACTGTTCCAAGCTGGGCATACATGGACAAGTAAATATTGCAGTACATTTTTATGCAATTGTTACAAAAAAAACTTGGGAGATCTCAGGTTGTTAGAAGTAAACAAAAAGAACAAAAGTGGTTTGTATTTTTACTCAACACAAAGCCAAATCTTAAACTGCTTTAAATTAAGAAGATGTTATGGTCAGATAGACTTAAAAAATATATAGTCTTTTAAATTTTTTTTTCTGTGATATTGAGGTGACAGTTTCAGTGAATTTGGGACTTCTGGGAGACCTGCAGCTCACCTTTTAGGGGAAAAACCAGGATATCTTGCTCTGATCTAGCAAAGGGTGGCAGGACAGTACATCCTGAGTCAGTATCTCTTTGCTTTTCAAAGTTCTTCATTTGCACCTGAAAAGGTTTCTGGGGGTGCACTCTAAGAGATTGTGAATACCCTAAAGCTACCAAAATAGGAAAAATTCCCATTCAGATGATATTTAGCTGACAGTTTTTAACAAGCAGCACTGCTCCAGGCAGAAGTTTTCATTTTAATGCAAGTAACAACGATGATGCTTGGAAATGTATAATTATAGCAAAGTCTGCTTCATGCAAAAGAGGGACTGCATGGTGAATGACCCAGGCATCTGGAGGGCAGAATGCTGGAAATGTTTCATTTGGAGTAGTTTTAGAGCAATGCAAATAAAGCAATTTAGAATATAATGGCTGGTGTGATATATAAGAACAGCAAGGAATATCCCTGTGCTCCTTCCTGCTCACGATGCTCTCTCAAAGCAGAGGTTTTGGCACTTCAGGACTGCACCACCCGGATATTTTCAGTCCTGTAACAAAAACAAAGGTTTGTTAAATCATTATTTGGGTTACAGTCACAGCTGCACAATTGTAGAGCTGAAGTGTCCAGGCAAGAGAAAGAGAAGAAACAGACAGGACTCTGTTTTTAATATATTAGCTTTGTATTTATTAGATTTGTATTAAAGTCAATAACCAATAAACTTTCCCAGCTGGAGACAGGTGAGGGGAGAAATCTGATGGATGAGTGCAGGCAAGGAAAGGGATGGATGTAGAAATAAAAAGGAGAAATGTCTTGAAAGGAGAAGAAAAATTCTTATGGACCAGGAACAGCACTTGAGGGATGGGTGCAAATGGTATGGCCAGAGGAATGGAGGGGTTTTACTGTCTGCAGAAAAAAGAGATCTGGATAGACTGTATGAACAGCTATTCCAGAGAGAAGGAGCATTCAGAGCTGAAGAACCAATCCAGATGTTTTCTGACAGATGTTTTCAGACTCCCCTCAAGCATACTCACCTTTTTTTTCTTCCACATAAGCATTGTCATCAGCACATTAAAAATTAATCCTTTCATTAAAACTATTTTGAGGCCCAGCTGTGATAAAGACAGTGTGTTCAAGTGTTCATCTGGAAAAAACAGAAATGAGAGTTAGAAGAGCACTGAGACATCCTCGTGTTCTAGACAGACTGAAAAGCTCTTTTTAACAAAGCTGCTCCATTGTGTGATGGAAACGAGATAGGGAGCAGGACTCAGAGACTTTAATTTCTTCTATTCAGAAACCACTTAATTATCCAACATGCCAGTCTGCCAGCCACCTAACTGGTTTTAAATACTGGGCATTGTGAACCCAGGATGCTGGAGGCAGCTCTCCTTCCTCTCTCTGAATTTTTTTGAAGATAGGCAGGGGGAAAAAATTTTTGATTTTAATCACAGAACATAACTTTATTTGAATTTTATATTAATCTGAAGGTACAAAACCATTTGTATTTGCAAATATGTTGATCTATCCTGGAGAAGAAGGGAGCTGTCAGCAAAACCTCACAGTATGTTTATTGAGAGCTGAAAGGCTGATTGAATCAGCCGTGTTTACTGATAAGTATTTTCCTGAAACGGTGTTTTGGAAAGATTTGCAAGAGTAGGGCTTCTCTGTGGGCAGGGCAGGCACACTCTGCTCTTTGAAGTGGCACGAGCAGCAGATCCTTGGGCTGCAGCACTGCCCTGACCCCTCCCCAGTGAGCTGGGGCAGAGCTGGCTCAGGGCAGAGCTGGCTCAGGGCAGAGCTGGCTTAGGGCAGAGCTGGGTTAGGGCAGAGCTGGCTCAGGGCAGAGCTGGGTTAGGGCAGAGCTGGCTCAGGGCAGAGCTGGGTTAGGGCAGAGCTGGCTCAGGGCAGAGCTGGGTTAGGGCAGAGCTGGCTCAGGGCAGAGCTGGGTTAGGGCAGAGCTGGCTCAGGGCAGAGCTGGGTTAGGGCAGAGCTGGCTCAGGGCAGAGCTGGGTTAGGGCAGAGCTGGCTCAGGGCAGAGCTGGGTTAGGGCAGAGCTGGCTCAGGGCAGAGCTGGGTTAGGGCAGAGCTGGCTCAGGGCAGAGCTGGGTTAGGGCAGAGCTGGCTCAGGGCAGAGCTGGGTTAGGGCAGAGCTGGCTCAGGGCAGAGCTGGGTTAGGGCAGAGCTGGCTCAGGGCAGAGCTGGGTTAGGGCAGAGCTGGCTCAGGGCAGAGCTGGGTTAGGGCAGAGCTGGCTCAGGGCAGAGCTGNGGCAGAGCTGGCTCAGGTGCATGTAGTAACATGGATGGATGGTTGGTGATGGGACAGACGGAGATGAGAGATCTCTGGAGCCCGGGCTGGTCTTGGAGTGTGCAGTTTATTGCACAGGGTGTGGGTATAGGGGCTCTGCTAAGAGCTGCCAGCCACAGCTCAGAGCAGAACTCAGAGAGAGAAGGAGGGATAGAGGAGGGGTAAGAAGAAGAGTAAAGAGCGAAGTTCCCATTACAATGCATTAAATCTTCCTATAAACTGAATATTCTAATTTACACCAGCCAATCTAGTACAAGAAACAAATTGTATAGCATTTACACACAGCCTATAAGAATCATTACATTACCATACTGTGTTATATTTTAAACCCTAAAAACTACTCTTTGGATCCCTCTTGCCAAGCTGGTAGGGTCTCTTGGACCCTTGGACTCTTGGTAAGGAGAAGGCCATTGTTTAATCAAAAGGGATTACCTTCAGCTGGCCATTCTATTGTTTTCCAGTTGTTCAGTAACTGAGGCTTGGCATCTTAAACATCGAAACTTGCCTTCAATTCTATTTCACTTACAGGTTTCATATTCTCAAAATCTAAGCAGTCATATTTATAAGGCTTTCCCATTTCATCTTCCCCAACAGGTGCACCCCAGCTTTAGCAACCCCTGAGCACAGAGAGCACCTGCTGAGCTGTTCTTGCATTCGGTGCTGGTGCACCCAAATAACCCAGGTGCTCTGCAGGCTGAGATGGGGCCGAGCTGACTCACAGCAGCACCTGCAGGCACCCTGGGCTGGGCAGCAGCTCTGTGCTGAGTCAGAGCCAGAGCATGTGGGCACCGCAGAGAATTATCAGCTCAGATCAGGAAGGCTGCATTAACACCACCGCTTTCAGCCTTGATGTTTAGAGCCTGTAAGGGGCCCTTTTGGAAATTTTCTGTCTTTTTGCTGCTTCAAAAAGAATCCTGCTAGCAGGGAAAAACGGCAAAAACTTGGTGAGACATTTACTTTAGCCAGGCTAAACTTTTCTCCTAAAATGCTGTGTTACATACCTGTCCTGAAGTGTGGGGACAGCCCCGTGACACAGACAGCGCTGGCACCTGCAGAGAGTAACAATAAATTTTATTAATTACAAAAATGTTCTTCTTCAGAGGTCTATAACAATATCTCTGCTTAGAAGGACTAAAATTAGAGTTTCTGGTCAAGAAACCCTCCCATAAACACTCTTCCCATTTTTCAGGGCAAGCATAAAATATGATCTAATTAAACTTCAGTGTCTCATTGGACAAAGGAATTCCAAGCTTTTTATCCCCCACAGTGTGTTGCTATGACTGCTGTACCAGTCTACTGACCCTTAATCTTGTCTCCACCAAGGAGGAAGGAGAGAGAAAACACAGGCAACGAGGAATGATGGATTTGTCTTTACAAACAAGCTATGGTCTGCTGGTAGATAAAACTAGCAATGAGAGATAAGAGAAATAATTGGAAGGACTCCACTGATTGATGGCAAAAAAACTGTATTTGCCTTTACAAACAAACTGTAGGTTTGCTGATAAATGAAATTGGATATTGAAAGATGAAAGAAACAATGGGGAAAACCTATACATTCCATAAGAATTAAAAATTAAAGGGAGGGTTATACATTAGAGGGGAATCTTCATTATCAGGCATTCTGGGCAGTCTGTGCCCCTCAAGTACCTCAGTCAATGGGGAAAGAGAGAAGGGAAATGGAGCTGGGAAATTGAGATAAAAAGGAGGCTGCATCCTCCAAAAATTGGAGACACCCCAGGGGAATGTCCCATGGCGTCTCCCTTTATTTGAATAAAGTAAAAGGGACTCCTCTGTCTCCTTTTTGGACATAAACCTCTGGTGTTTGTGGATTAATTTTCCTGACAGAGGCAACATTCCTCTGTCTTGTGGTACCATAGTGGAGCACTGGCTGCAGGGCTGGGAGCTGCAACCCAGTCCTGCTCTCACCAACAGCACCCAGAGCAGCTCCAGCCCTGCTCACAGCCCCAGAAATGCCATTACCACTCTCAGGGTCCTCGCCCTGCAGCTCTCCAAAGCCCTCGTGACTGGCCCCACACTGCAGCTCCTCTCTCTTGGCCCAGTAGGTGGACAGGTAGCTGGACTCCTCACTGCTCTCCTCGGTTGCCACCTCCACGACTGCAGATGTGTGCTGCTCAGCCGAGTTCAGAGTGAGCTTTTCAGGGGAGTAATCTGTGATAAGGCACATTTCCAGATCCTGGTCATCTTTAGACGTTAGCCTGTAGACTGAGGGAGATGGAGTGATTTCTGCAAGGGGAGAAAAGAAGAGTCATTAGGTCAGATTACACATTCATACTTCCTTCAGTCTTACATACACCCACTTGGAAATGCAGGTTTCTTTATTATTCCAGTGGGAAGTTGCCTGATCATTGGGATCTTGTGCCAGGACACCTTTAGAGAATCAAAGCATCTACAGCAGATGATGCAGAAGCTACTTCTGATGGCTTAGTCTGTGTGGGAGACACAGAGTGGCCAGGCAGAATTCCTGGAGCACCTGAAAAGGCTCGTGGACATCCACACCCTGGATGTCCCACCTTGGCCTGGGTGCACCCAGGGGCGTGTGTGACAGCTGGAGAGAGCCCCTGAGCAGCCTGGCCCAGCAGAAGGTGTCCCTGCCCGTGGCTGGAACATGTTCTTTCAGGTCCCTGCCAACCCAGACCATTCTGTGATTTCGTGATTCTTGAGACAGCCCGGGCGCATTCTGCTTATTCTGCAAATGTTTGGTCAAATCCACCAAATGAAAAAATCCCACTTCCTCCCTGTGTCCTGAGGGGCAGTGGATAAACCACTAAACCTTGAGGGTGTCCACATTTACCAGCAGTCTACTGATGGTGCTCCTACAGCAGAAAGCTCAAGAAGCCACTGCAAAGTGGGAACACGGGGCTGCATTCAGGGACAAAAGAGGGAAGCAATCATATTTCATCACATTCCACCTCATGTACCAAAGTTTTTTACAAAATTTTATCCTGCAGAGAGGGGTTTGAGGCACTGAAGGCTGCAGATAGAAGACACCTATTTTTAATCTCTCTGCTATGACTGTACCAGTCATAATCTGACCCTTAATCTTGTTTCCACCAAGGAGGAAAGAGAGAGAAGACAATGAGGCAACATTCTTCTGCCTTGTGGGACCAGTGGAGCACTGGCTGCAGGGCTGGGAGCTGCAGCCCAGTCCTGCTCACAGCAGCAGCACCCAGAGCACCTCCAGCCCTGCTCACAGCTCAAACTGCTGCTCTTTCCTTGCTTCAAACACTGCTAGGAGTCATCAGACTGGGATTTTCCACACCTATCAAAACACAACCTGTGGTTAAACCCTTTTTTGCATATTCAGCTTTATAACATTCTACTGTAAGCGTAGTTAATCTGGTTCTCTGAGAAGGTGTGTTCCTAAATCCTCGTTCATGGCTACCAGTAAAATGCTCTGGACACTGCAGTGCTCTCATGGTGACTAAATGAAATATTACAGACATACTGTAGCCACAGTGCAGGTTTGGGGCTCTCAGAAGCCCTGTGGCTGCATTTTCCATTGGCCTTCACAGATTGCAATGAGGGCTTCAGTTCACATTTATAAACTGATGAAGTGTTACTGTGTAGGACTGAGAGTTGAGTTTAACCTTTGCTTTCTCCCTGTTCACACGCCTCACTGATAATATTGTAGAAATACTGAAGACATCTTAGCTCCCAGATGCAGAATTTTTCATTTCATCCCATGGGGAAAGGCTAAAAGTGTCTCAAAATCTCCTTTATCACTGAAATAAATGTCCTCCATCTGTTCTGCTCCCAGCTGTTGCCACCTCAGAGAAATAGCCAGACTTCTCTATTAGTATCATCTCAGGAAAAAAGTAATCCACAAAGCCCAAGGGCTCATTCTCTGGCCCATCTCCTGAATTGCAATTCCTCCATTCTAGCTTTGCCCTGGCTTTGAAGAGCCTGATGAGACTCTTTGCAAACTATGCAGAAATATGGCCTAATGCCTGTTGGGACTCCCTGACCTCCCATACTCCCAGTTAGTATGGGAAGTTTTGGAAATACTGATTGATTGTCAGGCAGAGGAGGGCAGGAGCTGGTAAAAGACTTGATGATAGATCCCTGCATAAAATACAGATGAGCCAGGGTAGATCAATGCCAAGGGGCACATGGAAATGAAAGAGAAGAGGAGGAATTTGTCAAGCTGCTCTTCTTCTCTCTCATCATGTGCTGTGGTTTCTGAAGAGATAAATATCTACCTCTCTCCAAATTAGGGTGTTTTTCTCCTTTTCAATCCGTGCAATGCTTTGATCTTGAACATATAAAACAATAAAGGCTGTTTTTCACAGGAAGCCTCAGCAATTCTGCAAAATATTCGTTTCCTGTTCTTACTCAGAGTGGTGGCTGCCTCTGTTCTGGTGCTGCAGTTCAGTTCCTGTAAAAGTCCCTTGGTGTATTTCCCACTGCTGTGAAGGTTTGAGATAGTTTTGGTAAATAACATCTACTCTAACCACAGCCCTGTGACCTGTTGTTCTGTTTTGATGAGCTTGCCTGTGCTGGAGATGCTGGATATTTACCACCTCTATGCACAGGAAAGAGTGAGAAGTAAATAATAATGCTCTGAGCTTTCCATGCTGCCTAATTTTATCTTTACTGAAGGATGTCTTCCAGGTGGAAGAGCAGGAGCTGTTGGAATGCTATTCCTGCCCAGCCTGCAGAAACAGCCAACCAGGGGCTGATTTCAGGGGAGTTGAACCCTGTTCCAAATCAGACTGAGACCTGTGCCCTTTCTTGTTTCACCTCCAAACAAGCTGGAGTAGAAATCCTGAACTGGTTTAATTCCCAGCTGGTGTCATGTAGAAAATTATCACATTCTCCATTCCTTCCAAAGCAAACCATCTGCATCTCTGGCCAGACTGGAATTGGTGTGACAGAATTTTTGGTGCTTTTACCACTCCTCAGCCTGAAACATGATATTCCACAGCTGGAGTCAAGCTGGAGCTGTTGCCCCATTCCAGGAACACCTGTACCCCCTGCCCATTCCTACAGGCAAATCTTGCCCCCAGAGGAGCAACTCCAATGAATTAACAAGTATTTCAGTGAATTAACATCACTTCTGTGATGTTTCCTCTCTTCCAGTGCAGGTTCCAAAAGGTCTGCCAGAGGCCCTCTGTGAAATCTGTCATATTGTAGAAATACTGAAGACACCTTAGCTCCCAGATGAAGCAGTTTTCCATGGGGAAAGTCTAGAAATTTCCTCAAAATCTTCTTTATCACTGAAATAAATGTTCTTTACTGTTCTGTTCCCAGCTGGATGTTGGTGTGGCTACAGCAAGACCAGATGAACACTCTTAGGACAGGAACCCTTCCGACACTTTCTAGACTCTGTCTGGAGACACTCAGGTAGCAGAAGCAGGCCCTGGTCCAGCATTAGCTCATTTCAAACAAAGTGCAGAGAACTCTGAGGAGAGATTCAGTGTTTGCAAATATGAATATGCTGCTTCACTGACAGAGTTCAGGCATAATTCTGGTCTCCTTCCAAAAAATGTTTTTGTTATTGCCTCTGTAATTGTACCTGGGAAAGTCAAACCACCAAAACCATCCAAAGTCTTTCTCCCAAATCTTTTAAGGGGAAGATTTCCCACTGAACCAAAAGTAACAGTGAATTAATACAGGAAGACACCCACTATGTGAGGAGAAATCAAGTGCTCAGTGGAATAAATAGTTCTGTAGTACCAAGCCAGGACAAATCCTGGGCTTTTAGCATGTGCTCACATTCAGAAAAAAAATTGAGATTAATTTTTTCTGTATTTTTTCTTATTGGGAAGCAATACCCTGTTGGTGTTCATGTATGGATCTACTCAGGCACCATCTAAACCACCGGAGAAAATTGCTATGATATCCTCTGCTGCTCCTTTCAACAATGTTAAGATAAGATTTTTGGTGGCCAGAAGAAGCAATTCTGCTTATCTAATCCACTCTCTCACAGGTGACTGAGATGGATTAACCCAGCTGTGGGACATTTTCCTCAGAACAAAAAGACTTTAAGTGGCTGCTCATGAACCTCCTGAAAACCTCTGTCATTTTCACAAAATGCTTTTCCGTGCTTTTTCTTCCAAAATCAGACTGATTTTCAATTGCCAGATCAAGTTTTCAATTCTATATAGCAGAGATTTTGTTTCCAGGAGAAAAAAAATTCTTAGAATCATACGATGTTTATGGATTTTAAATTAGAAAGATCATGACATATTCTCTTAGGCTAAGACTTAGCAAATCCAGCCTCCAAGCCCTTAGTCAGAAGAACCTCCAGTCACCATGCCATGGGTGTTAAACCTGGGTGGACATCACCAGCTTCTGTCCTGCAGTGGTCACTGCCACACCACAGCCAAGCCCTCCTGCCACGCCAGGACAGCATCTCTCCTCCACCTGGCTCTTGCCAAGGGAAGCTGAAAAGAAGGTGGAATATTTTTCCATGAAATCCCCAGTCCATCTGATGCCATGATGGTTTTTTTGCCTTTTCTTTTGATATACCTTTTATGTATTCTCAGTACTCCGAGCGTGTACACTTGTAATTCTTTAAGCCTGATATCTTAGTCCTGGTATTCTGTTAGGCCAAAAACCTTACACTATCTTGGGAAAGCAAGGTTCTCTCCAGAACACACTCTGTAAACTAAGATTAAGCTCATCTGGGGGGAGTAATTGGAGTAGGAAGTTTTTTTTTCCATTAAATATATACATTAAAAGTCCATGACTGCAGGCTTTGAGTCCATTCTTTTTGCAAACCTGGGCAGAGATATTTAATTAAAATTTGTTTTCATGAAGAGATGTTCATGGACAGCCAAGGATGGGCCTTTAGGAAATGTCACACTGTTGATTTAAGCTTCTCATCAGGGAATATTCATCAGATATGCTAATTTGCAAGGTCTATAAAATGGTATACACAATCTACTGTGTGTGTGCATTTCAGCATTTTCCACCTTGACAAATTGTTGCACTTAAGGATCCTCATTAAATACCAAGATAAAAACCCTTTTATCTCTTAACTATGCCTGGATCTTAATTCTGGGACCAGAGAAAAAGGCATTAATTCTACCACATAAACAACTGAGGTATCAATCCTGCTGTTAATATGGAACAGAAAGCTCAAACTTACTTGGGATGACAACAAGCTGGGTCCCAGTTCCAAAGGTGGGTTTCCTGTATCCCTGGTTGGCACACTGGTGCCAGCCTCTACAAAAATGTGGGCAGGTTTTTGCCATGCATGCTGGCAGCCAGGGCAACAGGCAGTCCAGAGCTGGGGGTAACTTCAGGGGGCAATGATGAAACATGCTGACTTAATATCAAAGTACCAAATAAATCTACTAGAAAATTACCAGGATCAGAAGCACAGGGATAAAATTTTAAAAAATGTTCATTCATTCACTGGTTACAGTTGTGTGGTGTTATATATTTTTGGGCAATACAAGGAATTTTTCACCTGCTTTTCCACCTGTAATATCACCTAAAATTCCAGATCACTGAGCTGTGCAGCTGGGGCCAAGCCTTTCAGCCCAGGTTTTCTCCTGAGTATCTACTACCCACGTGCCTTGATCAACAACAAGGTTGTTTTCCCTAATGTCAGTGTTATCCCTCTGCATCCTCACAACTCACATGACCCAGGAAACCTTTGTGAGGACCCCACTGGCCTTGGTTGCAGCTATGTCCTCACAGGTTTCAGTGTCACACCGTGCCCCTGTCCAGGTCTTGGAGCCCCACAGGCAGTCTGATAACTCCATTTCTTGGGAATCCACACTCTGTCTCAGCAGATCAGCAAAGCTGCAAGTCCTATCACAAGCAGAATCCCCTTGCAATATTTGTGGATAACACAAATATTGCAAATATTTAATACAAATATATAATAGTGTCCATCCATCAGATAACCCAGCTGAAAGCAGTCAATCCCCATTCCAACACTTATAATTATATAAAAAATGTTGTAGTGCAATGCTCCTCAGTGGTATTCTGGTACAAAGACAAGCTAAAATGGTGATATTCACCCCAAGTGGGTATTTTCTAAATCATAGAACCAAACAGAGTGGTTTGGATTGGAGGGAACTTTAAAGATCATCTAAGTCAACTCTCCTGCAATGACCAGGGACAAGTTCAACTAGGATTGCTCAGAGCCCCATCCAACCTGACCTTGAATGTTTGCAGGAATGGGGCATGTACCACCTTTCTGGGGAACTTGTGCAGGTGTTCCACCACTTTCAGAGTAAAATGATTTCTTCTCTAACTCCAGTTTGAATCTACCCTCCTTTTAGTTTAAAACCATTACTCTCTGTCCTGTCACTACAGGTGGTTTAAAAAACTTATTCTCCATCTCTCTTATAAATCTGTAAGAACTTTTAAGTACTGAAAGGCTGAACTAAGGTCTCTCTGGAGCCTTGTCCAGGCTAAACCACCCCATCCCTCTCAGCCACATCCCCACAGGAGAGCTGCTCCATCCCTCTGAGTGTGTTTGTGGCATTCCTGTTAACCCACTCCAGTAGGTCCTTGTCTTTCCTGGGACCCCAGAGGTGGGCACAGCTCTGCAGGTGGGGCCTCACCAGGGCAGGGCAGGGCAGAGGGGGAGAATCCCCCTCAATCTCCTGGGCAATGCAGCCCAGGATGGAGTTGGGTTTCTGGGCTGTGGGTGCCCATCCCTGGCTCTTGGCCAGCAATGGAAATATTACAAACATCCTTACTTATCAATGCATTTCCATCTGACTTCCATAATCCATGACTTGAGGCCAGTGGAAGTGGTCTGGATAGACTCTTTAGGAGAGAACAAATCCACACTACTGACTGCAGAAGAGCAGAGCCAGGCTCTGTCTGAGCTGATCCCCGGGGTGCAATCAGCCTGTGCCTGGACAGCTGCCCTGAGCTAAATGCCACTGCTTGGGGTGGGCTACAATGCCCTTGACAGCTGCCATTCCCTGGATCTTGGTGTGAATGAACAAACTTGAAAATTAGTTAAAAAATCAGGGTAAATGTACCTGGCAAAACCAGAAGTCTTGTCCCAGATCCAAATGTGAGTTTGTAATTACTTCCATAGTCACACAATAGCACAGGCCTCTACAATATCCAGAGCAGCATTGAATGGAGCCTTCAGCAATTAAATACTCCACCAAAAGAAATGCTGTTTATCTCTGTGAACACACAGATCCATTTACCTAGGACTTTTCTACCTATTTACTTTCTTTTCATGTGGTATTTTGCATTTTGCACTCCCAAACACATTCTCCTTAATATTCCACTCAGTCCTATTTGTCCCATTGCTTCCAGAAAGCCACCTGCACCACAGCTTCTATTGTCCATCTTATTCCTCATTTATTTAGTCTGCCTGTCAGATTCCTCTCCCAAAAATTATTTTATTTACTTTTTCTGCACAGCTCCCATAGGGACCGAGGGTGCAGTGAAACCTCCATCATCCCATTCTCTTGGATTTGCCATCTGAATTAGTCAGGAATGATTCCAGAACAAAGCTGCCACTTTGTTTTTGAGTAGAAAGTTCTTTTTGGTGTGCAGTTTCTTTGGGGCAGGGAGATCATTGCTCATTCTGCCCCTACTGAACCCTGAGGTTTCAGGATGCATTGGGGACGTTCCTCCAACGTGACCAGAGCAAGATCTGGAGCAGCTGCACACAGATATGGCCATAATTGTAAATCTGGAGACACCTACATGAACTCAGAGCTCTGATTTATAGCTCCTTTACCTTGCTGATGGCTCCATATAAAAATGAGATTCTCATTTCTCTCAGATGGTTTTGAAGTGGGTTGGGGGGTCATTTAAAATAAAATTATTTTCCTCGGAGGTTTCCAGAAGGAAACCTGTGTTGTTGTTTTTAACTTTCAGAATAAAATCATGTTGAAATTATTTTAAGAATCAGTATTATTTTAAAAAATGGAAACATTACTTTTCAGGTGTAAACTCACTCAATTTAGATATTAAACAATCCTAAATACATTTTAAAGACATTTGGAAAATTTGATACATTTGCAACAAATATCAATATCTTGGCAAGTGTTACTTCCTTTCCCCTTTACAAAGGGTTTCAAACAAGAGAAGAGGTGTAGGAGTTTGGGGGGATTTTTTTTCATACATTTGTGGCAGTAACAGTCAAAGCACACATTTCTATCCATCCTTTTTTCTTCAGAAAAAGAATGAAAGAAAAAGAATTTCTTCAGAAAAGAAATTTGTGATAAGGGTCACCTTTCCATCCTTCCACCAGAGGCATTCAGTAATTAACTTTGCTTCTTGCCCTATTTCCCCTCTATCCAGGTATTTCCCCCACCCTCAGTTTTAAGGCTGGTCACGCTGTTCTCCACCAGTTCCACATCCTCACTTCCAATGTGCTCCAAGCTCCACCTGGATGTTGCAGGGCAAGGTAAACCCCCAGGAGTCAACACAAGCTGGCTGTGACATGAACTTGGTGTCATTCTCGAGGTCAAGCTCCCTGACTGCCCTGTGTTTATAAATTATATAAACAGAACCCTCCCCTATAGCTACAGCTCAAGGATCTCCGAAGCACTGACCCAATATGTGCATTTTCTGTGTCCACATACAGTTATGACTCTGGTTATCTCCAGCTTTTTCTATCCACATACAAGAAAACTCCTTTTTACCCACTACAGCTTTATGAACCCAGTTTCACCCCTCTGCATTTTGCTGGTCTGTGCTGGATTTCACCATTTCACTTTGCTTCTCCTCTGCCTGAGGAGCTGGATGTAGGAGCCCAGTTCCTGTTGACTGTCCAAGACAAATCCTCTTGCACATGTAAAACCTCTGCTATGCTCATTCTGAGGAATAGGGAGGGGACAATACATTTGCAGCTCTGGAAATCACTTGCTCTTAATACCAATTGAAAATTCACAGACCTGTTGCTAAAATATTGTGGGGCCACAAAATAGGCAAAATAACTTGTGAACTGAAAGAAGAACTTCCACCTGGGAGTTCAGACATACCTGGAGAAACCACGAGTTTGGTTCCAGCTCCAAATGTAAGCTTGTAAGCTCCAGAATTACACTGTGACACAAAGCTTTGCAAAATGGTGCCCTGGGATGTGTGTGTGTGCTGTGTGAGGGCTGGAGAACGTGGCAGTGCAAGGTTTTTTTGGGAGCAGCTCACAGAATCACAGAATAAACTAGGTTGGAAAAGACCTTTGAGACCACCAAGTCCAGCCTATGACCAACAGCTCCTCATGAACTAAAGCTGGCACTGAGTGCCACTCCAGGCTTTGTTGAACCCTCCAGGGATGGTGACTCCACCTGTCCCTGGGCAGACAATTCCAGTGATCAATCACTCTTTCAATGAAGAATCTTTTTCTGACATCCAACCCAAACTTCTCCTGGTGCAGCTTAAGACTTTGCCTCTCTTTCTGTCAGTGGTCACCTGGGAGCAGAGCCCGACCTGCCCTGGCCACAGCCACATTTCAGGGATTGCAGAGAGTGATGAGCTCTCCCCTGAGCTCCTCTTCTCCAGGATAAACACCCCCAGCTCCCTCAGCCGCTCCTCACAGCACTTGTGCTCCAGACCCCTCACCCTGCCCTTGCTGCCCTTCTCTGGACACGCTCCAGCCCCTCCATGTCCTTCCTAAATTGGGGGGCCCAGAACTGGACACAGCACTCGAGGTGCTGCCCAAGCAGTGCTGAGCACAGGGGAAGAATCACTGCCCTGCTCCTGCTGGCCACACCATTCCTGATCCAGGCCAGGAGCCATTGGCCTTCTTGGCCACCTGGGCACACTGCTGGCTCATGTCCAGCCTGCTGTCCATCTGTCCCCCAAGTCCCTTTCTGCCTGGCTGCTGTCCAGCCACACTGTCCCCAGCCTGTAGCACTGTTGTGGCCAAAATGCAGGACCCGGCACTTGGACTTGTTAAACCTCACCTTGCTGGACTCAGCTCATCTGTCCAGCCAGTCCAGGTCCCTCTGCAGAGCCCCCCCAGCCTCCAGCAGATGCACACATGCTCACCAACATTACTGGCTATCACCTCAGCATAAATGAGCACCTCCTTAGCCACACTCCTCTGCCAGGTTAATTCATCATCTGTGTGTTCTGTGCTCTCTCTCAGGCAGCAGCAGCACACAGCCCATCACTGTGTGCACACACAACCTCCCAGGCTGGGTTTGGAGCCTCCTGACTGCTGCTGTTGAGTCTCACCAGCCTGGGTCACCTTTCTGCTCTGTCCTCTTGCATGTCCACCCTCCTTTGCAGGCTGCATTTCATGTTGCTGTGATTCACACTTGGAATCTGAGCAACATGGAATTGTTCAGGTTGGAAAAGCCCTCTAAGACCACCAAGTCCAACCCATACCCCAGCAGTGCCATGTTCACCCCTAAACCATGTAATTTAGCAGAGAGGGTCCAAACACATTCTCCCAATCCCCACAACGACCAGGAAACACCCACAGCTTGTGTCATTCCCATTTCTGCTCTCTGGGTCGTGGCTCCAGTTCTACAGCTCCCAGCAGTAACCCAGAGATCACTGCATTTTGCTCCTCCTCTGCAAACATTAACCGTTTTTGAGTGGACTGAAGTTTTCCACTGAGTTCGGTGTTACAAATCTCAGAAATGTTATTTAGTTTTACACATCCCTGCCCTTGCATTTCACTTACTTGCTGTCACTTTAACAATACTTCTTTTCACCAGCATATACATATTTCCAGTACACACAGTTAAGCACAAACTCTCCCACTCCTTTCCTTGGAATACTAAAACCAGCCCAAATTTCTGCACAAAGCCACTGCACTGCTCTTGGGGCAGCTGGAGCTCAGCCCTGTCTGTGTTGGGGGCACCTTGGCTCAGAGGGGAGACAACTCACCTGGGACAATCACAAGTCTGGTTCCACTCCCCCAGGTCAGTTTTCCCCAGTTCCCAGAGCTCACACAGTGTGACAGCTCATTACAAATTCAGCCTCTCCATCCAGCCCCTCAGGGGCTGCTGCAGAGCTGGATCCATTCAGCCCTGGAGCTGCCCCTGCAAGAGGCTCTGAACCCACACAGATTTCCAGAGATCTCCTCTGGCCTCTCTTTGCCCAAACCCCATTGCTCTCTTCAAATCCCTGGGGATAACAGCACTGGGTTGTGGTCACTGAACATGTCAGAGATGGGAAGAAGCTCCCCCTCAGTTATCAGGGAGCAGTTTAGGATCCGTGCCCCAAGGCCTGCTTGCCCTGGAACGGCAAAAGGGAAGGGAAGAACCCCCTGGAGCCAGCCTGGATCAGGGTCCCTGACACAGGGCACGTTCCAGCAGCCCAGATTTCCAGCTCCAGGAGGCAGCTCTGCAGTGCCAGAGGGGTTCCAGCACTGGAACCTGTTCCAGCCTTGCTCTGCATTTCAGCTGGGCCATTCCTTTCACTGCCCCAGCACAGAAGTGCTGGGTGAGAGAGATGGCAGCCCTCAGGCACTGAGCCACTGCCTGGCCAGATGGGCACTGGAGCCCTGTGGAGACCCTGGGAGGCATTCCCTGGGTTAGGGAGACACAAGAGGCTTCCCCCATAAGATACCCAGTTCTGTTTGACCCCGTGGGTTCCTTCTCCCTGTTCCTGTTCCACTCAGCCACTCCCTCCCTATTCCCCATTGTCCCCTCATCGTGGGACTGCCCCGGTGCCTTGAGCCAGCCCCAGGCTCTCAATGGACAAAACCTGGTGTCTCCCCATGGGAAAAAGCTTTTGGACCCTGAACATCTGCCTGTGCAGCTGAATTAAACACCTGTGGATATCTTGCAAAGGCCCCTCTTGCTTCCTTACTCTGGACTTTATTAGCAGCTAACACAGACTGCAACAGAGCCCTGAGCCCAGATGAGCAGGAGCTGTTGGCAAATCAGAGCAATTTACAGAATTCCAGAGCTGGCCCTTGCACAGTCACACACAAGCTCTGAGTACAAGTTTATCAATCTCTCTCCCTCTCCTGAGCCTCCCCTCTGCTCCTTTGGGCTGATGCACTATCAGCATGTCATTACCATGCCCGTAGCACATTCTCTAAAGAGCAAATCCTCCTGCTGGAAATGCTTCCAGGCACCAGAGTCTCTTGGAAAAAGACTCTTGATGCTGGAAAAGAGCAGAGGGCAGGGGGCCATATGGGAAACCCAAATCCCAGGGACACCTGGGCAGTGCCAGGGCTGCAAACATTGTGCTTCCCACACCTGTGCCACTCCAAACAGCCAAGAGCAAGAGAGAAATGAAGCAATTCCACTTTCCAGGACAAGGGCTTGCTCACCTGGCAGCACTGAAAGCACCGTCCCCTTGCCAAAAACGACTCTGGCTGCCACATTCACACCCTGACACACTGCATTGCAAAAACACCTCTGCCAGCCCTGCATTGATCTCAGGCACAAAGCACCTGCAAATCCAGGCACCAGCAAAGCTCCCTGGCACAACAGGCTCCACTCTGGTGCCATTCCCTGCAGCAAGGCAACATCTATTCCCCAGCTCCTGCCCGAAGAGCAGCAGTTCCCTTTGCCTTTCCTAATTTTGAGCAGCCAAGAGAGACAAGTCCCAGCCATGGCAAGGAATTCCCAGAGCCAGGGGGACCTGCTCCAGTGCAGGGACCTGCTGGGCACTCCCCAGCTTTGGCTGTGGGTGGCTTTCAAGGTGGCTCTGAGAGCTGTGCTTGCCCCTGGAGCTGGGCACACTTTGTGCAGCCCAAAGCCAGATCCCTGGCTGAGGAAGAGGAGAGCAGGCTGGGCAAGAAGGGCCAAAGCAGCAGATTCTGTTCCTGTCCCGGGGATGCCTGCTCCAGTCAGCCCCAGGGAAGTGCTCAGGGAGGGGGAAAGGAGGACAGGAACCGCAGGGCCCAGGAATTCCCCCAGCTGGGCAGCTCTTGTACTCACTGGGCTTCACAGCCAGGCGTGTCCCTGTCCCCAGGAGCAGTTTGTAGCTCCCTGAACTCACACAGTCCTTCAGAGCCCAACAAAAAACATCAGCTCTGCTGCCACTCCCTCCTCCAGGACCCTGCAGCAGAGCAGCTCCTGCCACCCAGCACCAGGCTCGGGAAGCCAGGAATCCCTGCAGCCTTCGAAAAAAGTGCCTGGGGAATGCCACCCGCAGCAGGGATGGCAGCTGGGATTGTGGTGCAAACAGGAGCATTGTTCATTCATCCTTTCCTCTGTGGAGTCAAGGAACAGCTCCCTGGGCTGTGCCAGACAGAGCCATCAGCATCCCAGCCTGATTTCCAGGGGTCTGGATGGCCATGGGAGGAATTGTCTATCCCTGGGCAAGAGGGCTCAGGAGCTCTGCTCGGGTGAGAGGGGGGAGCAGGGGCGGGCAGGGGTGAGTGAAGGAGGAAATTCATGGCCTTGATGAGGCCAGGTCCCTTCTGGAGCCAGAGACAACAGCAAAATTCCCCACGGATTGAATCCATCTCCCCCCACTTCCCTCTCACTGACTGGAGGGCCCAGAACCGTTCCACAGGGTGAAGCAGGAATGAGCTTTCAAACTTACTGGGATTTACTCTTAGCTGAGTTCCACCTCCAAAGATGACCTTGTTGCCATACCCAGTCACACACAGTGTTTGCCTTCTCAGCAAAAACCCTGTCAGTCTCCTCAAGGGCTGATTCCCTGAAAAGCTGTGCTTTGCTGCCTGGGCATTTCTTTGGCAGAGTCCCAGCTGGCCACCCCTTTCAGCTGTGGCAGAGGTGACCCCCAGGAGCATCTTTGTCCCATGCAGAGAAGATGCACAGGGATGATCACAGCTCCTTCTCACTCAGCACTAGGACCTTGGCCCTCAAATGAGAGACCTTCCCCAGGGATTGAATCCATCTCCTCCAACATGTCCTTCTCAGCCCTGTCTGTGCTGTCCCTCCATGCTCACACTCTCCAGCTGCATCCCGTGCAAACGAGTTGCCAGCACAGCCCAGGGGGATTTCTCAGAGCAATGGATGCTGTGGTGATTATGATTTTCCCTAGCAGCATGCCTGCTAGGTTCTTTTTTCCAAGGGAAAAGATAATTTTTCCCACCAGCAGATTTCTGTAAATAATCTCTAAACTGTGTCTTGTTCTGAAGGACCCAGCTCGTGTTTTCTATTCTGTTCCCATAACATAGGAGAAAAAGCTGGTCTAGTTATCAGCTCCTCATTCTAGCTCTGAGTTCTTTTCCAAGGATGAAGAACATGCAGCACTCTGTTTCTCTCAGTCTTCAGGTTTTTGTTTATTCTTATCTTAAGTTCAGCACCTTCTTTACACCAGACTCAGCGTGCGAGAAGTGAGGCACAAAATGGACCTCAAACACCCAAACCAAGGCCTTTTAAAGCTGTTTAACCCAATTACTTTCTAACACCTACTTTGTTTCTACTTTTCTACCAATAACTTCTACTGATCTATTCACGTAACTTCCACACTGCTGCTTTCTCTAACCAATAACTTTGTGCCACCAGTGCTACAGAAAATGGAGCTGAAGAGGGACAGGAAGGAAGAAGGGACAACACCCCAAATCCTCCATCTTGTCTCCTATTCACTCTCATATTAAAATCCTAAAACCCCAAATTCTTCATACTTTCTTTTCTTCATACTTGTGATAAATGACCACTACTACATACTACTGCCTGTGTGCTCTAACTCATTCCAAAGTCTTGGCAAATTTTTCCAGGGATGAAGGTTAAAAGCAGTGTTCTGCTGAGGATGAGAGCCTCTTAAAACAGGCAGAGAGACATTCTCTGTGCCCTGGATTCCAACAAGTCTTTATGCCCAGGGGGAAACTACCAAGACAATTGGAAACCCCTCGAGCCCAGACAACAACAACAACAATGGCGCCCGAAAGGCGGAAAAAGAACCCACAGCAACAGAATTCAAATTTCCTGTCCTCACTCCTCTGGGCTGTGTTTTCCCTCCCAGGACGTTCCCCCATCACCTCCTGCTCCCACAGGGAACATTCTGGGCCAGGGCTGAGGTCACACAGCAGCTCATCCCCTCCCAGCTCCAGCACTCCCTTCACTCCTGGTCGCCGATCCCTCAGCAGCAGCCTGGGCCCCTGGGCTCACCAAGGAGCAGAATTCCTGCAGCCAGCAATGTTCCCAAGCAGGGATCATCTCTGGGCAGTGCTGGCTCACCGGGGTGGGCATTTCCTGCAGGTTCCCTCTCTCAGACTCTCCCCAGGCCTTTCACTGCCTGCAGCACATTAATCTCTGCCAATGGCCCTTTAGTCATGGAGCTGCTTAAAATCCCCAATAAAAAAACAGGTGCCCGTGGACTTTGCAGTCAGCCCCAGCTCACCAGGCCCTGCCAAGACATTCCCAGATGGGATCCCTGCCCCAAAGCCTTGCTGAGCTGGAATGGCCATAAGAAAGGGGAACAACAGGAGCATGGTCTGTGGGCAGAGCACCTGACCAAATCCTACTCCCAGAGGGTCCAGATTTCCATCTGCTCTTGGGGTTGTCTCCAGCTGCCACCACACACCAGATGCACAGACAGTGCAAGAAGGATTATAGGAATTTAAATCTGAATGGTGCATTTCACCCAGCTGATTCCTTGGGTTCCCAAGCCATGGTGCTAAAAGCCCTTCTGCTGTTCAAACCTGTACCCACCATAAATGAGGTAAATACATAGAAACCTGTTTCTTACTTGGCTTCACAAGCAGCTTTGTCCCTCTTGCAAAGGTGACTTTGTAGCCAGCAGTCACACAGTGAGAAAGGAGCCAACAAAAACCACCTTGAGGCCATCAGTTACACATCCACAAATACAGGATGTCTCACATAGGCACTGAAAACAGATCCAAAAATGCAGCACTGGCTTCATGGAAAGATGGGGCTATGGCTATTTCAGTGCCCAATCCAGCTTTTACTCCTGCATCAGTTGCTCTGCAGTCTGGGATTTTCAGAGCATGGAAAGAGAAGCCAGGCAGCCTTTCAAGCCTGTCTAGAGCAGTCATTACACCACAGCATTCCTCTCATATAAGAATTACCTAAAATCATTGCAGGATTTTAAATAAACAATCCCCAAAGAAAAGAAAGGTAAATTCCCTAGGTTTTACAGCAAGGAAAGCATATTGTGTTCGCTCTGGGTTTGTCCAATCACTTGCAGAGATTCAAAGCATGAAGTATCCAGGAAATTTTCCTACACACAGAGAAACGACATTTAAGATTTCACCCCAGTTTCCCAAGCCAGTGGCTGTCTATGGGGTCCCACAGCTCCCTTTCCACAGGGAATGGGTGGCTTTCTCTGCACGGGATCATTTTGGACACACTAAATCACAAAATGTCCCTGTCAGCCCTGCAGATGCTTTTGCACAAAGCCCTTGCACAGCTGTCAGATTCAACAGGCTCAAAGGCACTGCTGTTACCCAGAAGAAGGGAAAACCAATCCTGAACCCTTGTTTCAAGTACAGATCCTTGAGCAAGTGGGAGTTTTTGTGAAATCCCACCATCTCAGAACCTCTGCTGAAGGTTCCCATCAGCAGCAATAAATGAAGGAGCATCTCTGTTCTCCTTCCAAGCTGCTCTGTCACCCACAACACACCAGAGGCCACATGGTGCTCCAGGGGACAGGGAAGGGTTTTGGATAGAGGAGACACAGGAAAGCTGAGCACTCACTGGGCTGGATGGACAGTTGGGTCCCCAAGCCAAAGGTCACCTTGTTGGTGTAGCTGCTGTCACACAGCATTTCCTGCCCTAACAAAAAGCCCAAGGAGCCCCTCAGAGCAGCACCTCTCCCCCTGGCTTTGCACAGCCCTGCCAGTGACATTTGTCCCTCCCAGCAGAGGCTGGAGGAGCAGTGAAAGGCAAGGGAAAGCAGCAATTCTTGAGCTGAGCCATCCTGCCCCACACGCCAGGCTCACCCAGAGCTGCCCACAAGAGCCTGGAGCACCTGCAGGAGCAGCCAGGGCTGCCCAGGGCACAAGGACTGGGCACCACCTCACAGATTTCTGTGTCTCTGAGCTTTCCACCCATGCCAAAGACAACTTTCTGCCCGGAGCCCTCCTCCCACAGCAGCTCACAGCTTTGCCATGGCCAGAGGGAGGACACGGGGCTCTCTGTGCTGGCAGAAAGGCTCTGACACCCCACACCAATGCCTGGCACACTCCTGCACTGCCCTCCAGGGCTAAACCTGATTCTGGCAGGAGACACAAGGGCTCACAGCTGCCTTTGTCCCAGCTCCAGGCAGGGCATGATCCCTTGGGAGTCACAGAACAAAAGGCACCACTGCAGGGCTCTCAGGGCCCTGGGCACGGCAGCCTTTGGTGAGGCTGACAAGGACAGTCCAGCAGGACACAGGGGACACTTTCCCAATGGTCACACAGAGCCTGAGCTGGGATTTCAGCTGATGGGCAGTTTCTGGTTTCTCTCCTTGCAGCTCTGCAGTGCTGAGGCTGCTCTGGGCTCTGCCAGGGCTGTGCTGAGCTCAGCACCAGGCAGGGGTCAGCCAAAGGAGAAATGGCGTGACCTGCAGCACAGACTGCTTGAGCACTTCAGCAATGCAGCTCAAGTGTGCAGAGCCTACACCTCCAAGGGAAAACATGACACCCCCAAAAAATAAACTTGTTCAGTAACTTCTGAAATGGAATCAATCTGGGATGATCCAAATGACATTTCTCAGCTGGCTCAAGCTGTAGCTCAGCCCTTCTCTGAACAGTTCTCCCCCAGCTGCCTTTTACTTCCCAGCTGCTCCCTCTTTTCCCCAGTGAGTTCCCAGCCCATCCCAGTCTCCATCACTCTGTTGCCTTCCTTAAAGCCCCTCAGCACAAGGAAAGCCAAGCCCAGGCTTAGGGACTCATCCTGTCCCTGGCTGAAGAGCAGCAATGTCTCAGAGGTCTGGTGGGATTTTGGTGTCATTCAGAGCTGCTCTCCAGCCCTCATCTCTCCTCACTGCTGAGTTCCCACTCCCTTTCCCCCATGTTCCAGCAGGATGAGCTCTGAGAATCCCCCTGAGCCTCCCCACTCTTCCCAGCCCACCCACCCACCTCAGTGAGGCTGAAGCTGAAGCTTCTCTGTCTCCTCTGGCACTCCAGTCCAGTCCCCTGTGCAGGGAGCCCCAGCCCAGAGCACCCTGAGGGCAGCTCCGAGCCTGTGCTGGCAGAGAAGGAGTTCCAGGAGTGCAAAGTGCAATGAAAGGAGGAATTAGAAAACATTGCCATTGAGGGGAGGAATTTGGAAGCTGACAGGCAAGCTGCTCACTCACTGGGCTGGATGGACAGTCGGGTCCCCGAGCCAAAGGTCACCTTGGTGTAGCTGCTGTCACACAGCATTTCCTGCCCTAACAAAAAGCCCAAGGAGCCCCTCAGAGCAGCACCTCTCCCCCTGGCATTGCCCAGCCCTGCCAGAGCTGGGCAAACACAAATCCTCCGTGTCTCTGTCCCACAGCCCTGACTTCTCTTGATGATCTTAAGGTGCAGAGGAGCAGGAGTGCAGCAGGAGGAGACAGCCTGGAGGGAAGCAGCAGCAGCAGCAGCAGCAAAGGTCCTGGGCAGAAGCTGCAGCTTTGTCCCTGGCCCCAGCTGGAGTTTGGCTGTGTTGGTGACACACAGAGTGAGGCACTCCTGAGGAGCCAGGAGCCTCTCAGCTGCTCTGGGCTCCTGCTGGGAGCACAGGGATGAGCCTTGGGACAGAAGATGCCTCTGGCCTCGGGAACTGCAACACCCAGAGGAGACAAAGAGAAAACCTCAGGGCTTCCTTTCTCAGGCATTTTGAAAAATCCCTGTCCTTTCCTGGCTCTGACACTTCCCAGCACAGGGCCCAGAGGACTGGCTCTTGCTGTGCTGGGAAACCCATTCTGGCCAGGGCTTTTCCAGTTCAGCATCAAGGTTTCCTTTCCCTGGGAGCTCAGTTCACCTCTCCTCTCCTGGCTGCTTGTCCTGGGCTGCTGCTGCTGGAGCAGAGCCCCCAGATAGAGCTGTGGGGTGAAATTGCATCCAAATTTCTGCACAAAGCCACTGCACTGCTCTTGGGGCAGCTGGAGCTCAGCCCTGTCTGTGTTGGGGGCACCTTGGCTCAGAGGGGAGACAACTCACCTGGGACAATCACAAGTCTGGTTCCACTCCCCCAGGTCAGTTTTCCCCAGTTCCCAGAGCTCACACAGTGTGACAGCTCATTACAAATTCAGCCTCTCCATCCAGCCCCTCAGGGGCTGCTGCAGAGCTGGATCCATTCAGCCCTGGAGCTGCCCCTGCAAGAGGCTCTGAACCCACACAGATTTCCAGAGATCTCCTCTGGCCTCTCTTTGCCCAAACCCCATTGCTCTCTTCAAATCCCTGGGGATAACAGCACTGGGTTGTGGTCACTGAACACGTCAGAGATGGGAAGAAGCTCCCCCTCAGTTATCAGGGAGCAGTTTAGGATCCCTGCCCCAAGGCCTGCTTGCCCTGGAACGGCAAAAGGGAAGGGAAGAACCCCCTGGAGCCAGCCTGGATCAGGGTCCCTGACACAGGGCACGTTCCAGCAGCCCAGATTTCCAGCTCCAGGAGGCAGCTCTGCAGTGCCAGAGGGGTTCCAGCACTGGAACCTGTTCCAGCCTTGCTCTGCATTTCAGCTGGGCCATTCCTTTCACTGCCCCAGCACAGAAGTGCTGGGTGAGAGAGATGGCAGCCCTCAGGCACTGAGCCACTGCCTGGCCAGATGGGCACTGGAGCCCTGAGCCCAAGGTGAGCTGCAGCTGTTGGCAAATCCGAGCAATTTCCAGAATGCCAGAGCTGGATTCCATCCCCTGCAGCCCCTCCAGGGCTGTGGACAAAGGACACACAGGAAAGCTGCTCACTCACTGGGCTGGATGGACAGTCTGGTCCCTGAGCCAAAGGTCACCTTGGTGTATCCAGAGCCAAAATCACACAGCATTTCCTGCCCTAACAAAAAGCCCAGCCAGCCCCTGCAGAGCAGCCCCTGTCCCCCAACCTTTGGCCAGCCTTGGCCTCTCTCAGAGGGGCAGCAGAGAGGAGACAGAGCCTTGCCCTGGATCCTGTGCCCCCCTGGCTTGCAGTGGCACAGCACAGCTGGCCACAGGCAGCTGGGACCACTGGGAGCAGGCATGTGGCCACTGAGTGCATCCCAGCCTAAGGCAGGGCAAGGAGGCTGGGTTTGGACACTCCCTGAAGGCAAAGTCCACCCCTGGCTACGGACACAGAGATGACCAAACCCAGCCAGGCTGCTGCTCTCAGCCACCCAAAGAATGACCTCAAACACAGCAGAAAGCCCAGCAGCAGCCTTGGACTTACCTGGCCTGACAGTGAGCCTGGTTCCAGAGCCGAAGGTAGGTGCATAAGCAGCTGATCCTGCATTCACACAGCATTTCCTGCCCTAACAAAAACCTTCCCCAGCACCTGGCAGCCCTGGTCACCCACAGCCCAGCAGACAGTGCTGGATGCCAGGAGGAGGCAGCCACAGCCTGAAGGGAAGAACTGCCATGATCTGATTGCAGCACCAAAGGCACTGTTGGACCTACACGGACAAGCCCCTGTGTGAATGGCTGCTCTCATGCTCTGGGCTAAAGGAGTGGGTATCTCCTGCAGGTTCCCATCTCAGAGACTCCTCTGCATCATCTGCAGTCAATGAAATGACAGCTGAAATCTCCCTCCCCCAACAAAGAAGGCTCAGACACAGCAAGTGTGTGCAGGAGACTCTGCAGTGGAACTCAGGGACTGTGGACAAAGGACACACAGGAAAGCTGCTCACTTACTGGGCTGGATGGACAGTCTGGTCCCTGAGCCAAAGGTCAGCTTGCCATAGCCAGAGCCAGCATTCACACAGCATTTCCTGCCCTAACAAAAACCTTCCCCAGCACCTGGCAGCCCTGGTCACCCACAGCCCAGCAGACAGTGCTGGATGCCAGGAGGATTTTGCCACAGCCTGAAGGGAGCAGCTGCCATGATCTGCCTGTGGGGTCAAGAGCACTCTTGTGGATGCAAATCCTGCTTGGGAGCACTACTCTTCCTGCCCAAACCCCTTCTTGAAGAAGAGAAGGTGACATGAAACTCCATCACTGAAGAACCACCAGCCCAGGAAGGGTATCCTGTCCCAGTTTTGCCCCACATGGAAGGAGTTAACAAGACAGTGGGTGCACTTGTCAGCTGAAACTGGAAGCTGTGTCCCTCTGCCAACGTGAGCTCGTGCCACAGCTCACACAGCAGTTTGCAACTCAGCAAGAGCTCAAGCTCATCCACAACCCCTGCATGGCCATGGCACAAATGTCCTGAGCAAATGTGGTCAGGACCCCACAATGGATATCTGAAAGGAAGGGCATGGATCACTGACAGGGTAATTGAGGACATTCTCTACTAGACTTGTCTTCAGCTCATATCATTACTATGACTTTTGCATCTTTCTTCTTTATATCTACAATATTGAGCAAAAATTGATTTAAACCTTACTTGGTTTTACCCTTAGCTGCACTCCACTTCCAAAGATGAGTTTTCCTCCGTAGCTATTCACACAGTGTTTGCCTTCAAAACAAAAACCCTTTTTTCCTCCAGTACCTAATTAGGTCCTACTTGACATTCTTTTTAACTTAGTCTACCCAAGTAAACTCCTTCCCAATTTTAACTACATTTCCTGTAAAGATTTTTCCTAGGTTATGGTCTCATTCCATTTGGACAGAGATGGCCTCTGACTGAAAGTTTTCTCCTTCATTCATGCAAATAAATCCCACAGCAAAATTCCTCCTTCAGCATTAGATCAGCATTAAAAGCAGAGATCTCCTCCTAGACTTTCCTGCACAGCTTCAAAACACATTTCTTGATTCCCCAAACAAAAAATTCCCTGCCTGTTCCAACCTCTCTCGATTACAGCCCAGCTTTTTTTTTGTCAAGGAATGAAAACCTGGATGGAAACCTCTCTGTAGCCAGAAGAGCAACAGAACAAAGGCTAAGAGAGTTTTCCCAGTAGAGGAGAAACTGCAGGCTCTGGGAATTAATGAGGACCTTGCCTGGGTTCTGGACAATGGAAATAAAGACGTCTAAGACGTCTGAAGGTCTGGGAGGTTTCTGGGAAAAGGCAGTAGTGAAGAAAACAACTCAAAAACACAGCTCTCAGTGACACATATGGCACAGAAAAATCCAGCCTCTCGAGTAGGTGTTTAGCTTCATAATGATTTTTTTTTTCCCCTCTGATGCAAGGTCAAGCTCTGACTTTCAGTTGCTCTCAGAAGGAAAGAACAGTAGAATTTTAATGGCTGTTTCAATGCTTCCCTGGAAAGAGGAATTAGGCTTTCTTATCTGTAATTCCCTTCAGATTTTCCACCTACCTGGTTTCACTATCAGTTGTGTGCCACTTCCAAAGGTCACTTTCCAGCCAGATCCTGAATTCACACAGTGATACACTCACTAACAAAAACCACACACAGCTTTGGGTCCACACAAGTGTCTGTGTTTTCCAAAAGAGATCAAGGGGGAAAACAGATGCCACCCTTGTCACATACATTTAAGTCTAAGTTAGGATGTTTTGCCAGCTGCATACCTCTGATCTTTCCAGACAGAAACAATTCTGAATGCAGGAGAAATCCAAACCCTATTAGCATAATGCAGTTGAAGGTCTTGGACAATTTTAGTAATGCTTAGGAGAGAGGAGAATCTCAGCCTTGCCCTTATAATGTGAAACAACTATTTGTTTTCAGATGTACCTGATTTCAGAATTAGTTTTGTGCCTCTCCAAAGGTGAGTTTCCAAGGAGACTCAGTTATCCCACAGTAACCAACCTTTATACAAAAATGGTAAAGGAGAAAAGCCTCAGCCTTTAACAGCCAGAACCTACTGACGTTTCAAAAAGGGATGAAATTTCCACCACTTTTTTAAACAACTAACAGAGCTGTTTCTAAAGCTTCTCATGGTCTAAAGCAGGAGACAGGCAGATCAGCCAGCTGGTCAATCTCAGAAGCTAAGCAAGGCACCAGACCCATCAGAGAAAGAAGCAAAGAAAAATTAAACAGACAGAAATTTCTAGAGGAAACCAATCTAAGGTATTAATTTTTCTTGTTTGTTTAGTGACAATGAATCCAGTAAGGGATGCAAACCCAAGTCCCAGAAAGAAGCTCTGTCTAATCTTCTGAGTAAACAAAGGCTATTCATGTTTACTAATCTCAAATACATTCCGCAGGAGGTTCCTCTAACTGAGGTGCTCCACAACACAAATACATTCACTGATTTTCAGCACAGGAGCAGTTTCAGAGCTGCTCCACTTGCAACATGGCAAAGCACTTAGACCTAATTGTTCAGAATGTGCTCTCCTCCCCCATGCCCTCTTTCCTCCAAGTTCTAAAGAAGCTTTTCCCTCTGTATTCTAAGGAAGACCTAACAAAAAGCCTACAAGATTCAGTGTGTCCTTGGTGAGGAGATACCTACTGGGATTTACCAGCAGCCTGGTTCCACTTCCAAAGGTCAGTCTGTCTGCATTTCCTGAGTACACACAGCCAAGCAGCCCCTTACAAAAACCCCCATGCTCTTCTGCACATTTCAGCTTCCAGGGCAGGAATTTGTCATCAACATAAAACTCGATGTGCAAGGTGCCTGTTAGAGATCCCCACAAAGTGAAGCCTGGGGTGCCTCTTCCCTGACCCCTTGCAGGTTTGGAGTCAATACTTTTTGCAAGTCAAGGATGATGAAGTGCCCTGATTGTGGAATGATTTGGCATAGCCAGGATTCAACCGAGGCCCTCCCTACAGAAATCACAGAGCTGACATCTATTTTCAAAGCTGTGCTTAGGAAAGACAGGCATTCCCAGGAGCTCTGCACTCCCCTGAGTGGGAGCTGGGGAAGATGTGACTGGGGACAATATCTGGCAAGGACACCTGGCTCAGTATTTCACATTAGCAGAATTTCTGCAGGCTTTTCTATACTGTTAATACATTTTAAATCACTTTTTTTATAGGCCAGAGACTTGCCAGTTCTATGAAGAGCCATCTTCCCCTTTCTTGCTCATGTAATTCCACACATGGGGAGACCTTGTGGTGCTCTTCCAAAGGGATAAATGTGAAAAGCACAAAGAAAATCATTCTTTTACACTGTCTGCAGTAGCTCCTTCTACCAAGGAATACCATGAAGGTCAAGCAACTTGAGAATTGAGACAGCTCTGTAGTTTGGTGAAAGATTTATCATCTGTCTGACACTCCATGCTGATTTACATGATTTCCATTTTGCTGGGAATTTAGTCCATGCATCCTTTGTGTGAGGAGAAACTTACTGTAATCCCTGGAAGGACTCCTCTCATAACAGCTACTCTCCATGAACTCTCAGACCTTAAAAACCCCCCAGACTTCTTCTTGCTGCTCTGTTTCCACTAAATGTTCCAGCCACACTCTCATTTCAGCCCCAGAAGTGGTAGATATGGACAGAGATTCCCCTCCCACTGTAATTATTAATTACATACTACCAGTTCCAAGCATCTGATTCTCCAATACTTCTCAAAACACTCTTGTTCAGATCATGCACTTACTTGGTTTAACACTGAGCCTCGTTCCTTTGCCAAACTGCAGCTTTGCAAAGTTGCTTCCTGAATTCACACATCATTCAATTCCTTTGCAAAAACCCTTCCTGTTCTGCAAATGCACACAAACCAGGGAAACTCCTGCTCTGTGATGGTTTCTGGACAGGAGTGAACTCAGATAATCCCCTCCCAGACTTACTGAACCTGGCAAAGAAAATCCAGGCATATATTTGGCTTCTCAATAAAATGTTTCCATTCTGTAATCTACCTGGACAGGAAAACACTTCCATCCTAACTGCAAGCCTCCATTCCTTGCTCCTCACTAAGAATTCTGACATCTGCTCACTGAAATATAAAGATGAGAAAGAGAACTTGCCCTTGCAGTCAGGTAATTAACCATCCTCCTAACGAGTTTCTGTGATGGATATGCTCATTTCAGCTCTTTGTTGCCTATCCTGAGTTGTTCCACACATCTTTAATTGGATGACTTGCTCATGGGGGGTTTTCAGAAATGCAATAATGAAGATGTCCTGAATGCAACCCCACATAGTTCTCCTTCCTGTCCCAATCAGGGCACACATCACTCACTGCATCCTGAATAACATCTGGATCAAACCAAGCCTGTAGCTGAATTACCTACAGATTGTGGTGCTCACTTGGGTGTGCCTTGGGTTTTCTGCTGTCATTTTCTACAGACCACTTCTCACTACCACCATTCTCCTTCCCTGGAGGGAGTATTTCCTGACATTTGGAAAAGAGAAATGCTTGTCACAGAATTCAGCAAAACCACAGTTCCTCACCTGTGAATCCAAGGCAAATCTGACAGAAAACACCATTCTGATCACAAGTCAGGAATCGGGACTTACAAAGATATTTATCCTGATCTCCACAAAATACAGTCAGGAAAATTAAGTGTAAGACTGCTGCAGTATTTGAGATCATCACAACTGAAGAAGAATTACACTCTGAGTTTCTGCATGATGGAACAGTAATTTGAGCTGAGTATATCTGCAAAATATCTGGCAGAGTAGGAAGGTAAAGAGGTAAAAAAAGCTGCTTCCTTAGCCAGGCTACACTTACTTGTCACAACTATCTGTGTCCCCTGTCCAAATATCTGCTTTCTTCCTCCTGCAGTTGCACTGCCTGAGAGTTCTCTACAAAAGTCATCTCTGAAGTTTGAACTCAGATAAAAACATGCTGGTGAGTCACAGGACCTGCCTATAAAGAAAAAGTTGCGCCTTTCACAGTTCAAAATAGGAAAAAAACCAGAGCCAACCAGTCAGATGTACATAAAAATCTTACTGGAAATGCTGTCTGGATTGGTTTTCTTCCTTTTTTCCTCAGGTATTTTACTTAAATTTTTACTGCAAATTGGAGATTTTCATATGAACAAAGGTTTGTTCTGATTTCTTTCTACAAAGTGAAAAGAAAGTTGATTTTACTTCACTGATTTCTGTTTCTCAGGTATATCTGCCTCCCAAGTGCCCATTTGACCCTGGATATTCAATGGACAGCAAAGTCATTCAGCCTGGTAGAATGAGATGACTTTTAATTAGCTCGAATATCTAAACCTCAGAGGGAGGCTTAGATATTAAAGCTAATTTCGGATTGGAAGACTAATGACTTCCAATTACATATTGATTGTTGAACTTGCCCAAACAATGCAGCAGTTTTGAACTAGCACTGCCAAAACCTGTGCATGGGTAGGAAATGTGTCACAGCCCCTGAAAAGGTCTGTGCACTTTGTCAGACACTGGCTTGGGCGTGGAAACCTGGCACTGGAGACTCAAACACAAACTCCTTTATGAAAAGCACCTCACTGAAACGGCAAGAACAGAATTTAACTCAGTTATCCTGGGTGTTTATACTGCTGCAAGGCTCTAGGGGGAATCTGAACTCATCATTCCAGCAGAATCTGGGAGAAGTTCTCCAGGAGCAGAGCACAAGAACATTCCTGCATCCAGCCCTGCTGGGTGCTCAGGAGCAGCACAGAACGGGCTCTCACTGGATCTGGGATGTGCCAAAACACCACTTTTGGGTGAGAACAGATGCTGAAACGCTGCTTTTCCTGGAAGACTTACTGGGAAGCACAAACAGAAGAGTTCCTCCACCAATAGTGATCCTCCTGTCACCACCAGACCCACGGTGGGAAGGGTCTTTATAGAAACCACTGCAGATGAACTGAACAGATTCCCAGTGGCTGCTGAAGGGCTGATTTAGCTAAACTAAATCTTATCATAAATAGCAGTATTTCCTATTTTCCTGCCCACATCAGTATATATTTTGGGTCTGTAAAGGCAAACAAGTCTTCTATTTCACTTTTTTTCCGCACTTAAGGTATTTCATGGGTACAAAAAGACAGTATTTAGTATTGCAACATTTCTCTGCAACCATTATTGTGTCAATATATCAATTATAAAAGAACAAAAAGAGATTTGTCTGAATCATTCCATGCCACTGCCCTGGTAACACAGTACATGTGAGTACAATTATTTGAGAAGGGTTAAGAAAAATCACTAATGAAAAGGTTTTCAGTCTTATGGACACTCACCAGAACAAAGACAAGATTTCCTAAACCTTCAAACAAATTAAATATTTAGAAAAAAGGAACACAGAACTGTAATTACTAAATTATCTGTCTTCACTTACTTGGTTTTACAATAATTCTTGTTCCTTGTCCAAAAGTTAATTTCCCAATGTTTGCTGTGTTCACACAGCCAGAAAGTGCTTTGCAAAAACCATCCAAAGAAATATATTTGCCTTTTTAACTCCTCCTTTCCTAGAAGAGAAGCCAACTGAACAAAATTGGGAGTGGTAAATTATAATATCCATAGTTGATTATGGAATAAGACTCATGGCTTAGCTAGAGACATCACCATCAACCTGTTACACCAAATTGTGTGTATCCCTTCCTTTTCTTTCTCCTTTAAACTGGAAACTGATTTTTTTCACCAAGGAGCAATTATCACTCCATCTTAACTGTATGTCTACTTTCAGCCACAAAAACAATTTCAAGGCAATCCTTCACAAGGAAAAAAAACAACATTTTTTTCCCCAATAGCTTATTTCCATTTGTGAAGGTGAATTACCAGTTGCAGGGAGAACTTAAAATAATGATGTGTGCAGTAATAAAAACTTGAATGGACTCAGTTTCTACTAGTACCTCATCTGCTGGCAAACATATCTGGCTTAAAATTAAAAGAAGTTGCTCTCTGTGAACATTGCCAAAACACTGCAGCAAATTGCTTCTCCTTTTGTTAAAGGCTTGTGCCACATCCAGTCTCACAGGCAGGAATATCTCATCCAAACCACAGAGCCACTGGAGTTGAAATGAAAGCTGCTTTGCATTTATTTCATCCACAGATAAATGAAAGTTGGGTATTTCTATAAAGCACTAAGTTCTTACCTGCTCCTACTGATTCTCTGATAGTCTAGCTCAGGTTGAAAATGCATGGATACTGATATTTTCTGGACACTAAAACTGCTGGTTGCCAAAAAAACCACCAAAAACCTAAGAAAAATTATTGGAAGATAAAGACACTCAAGAAAATTTCCATCAAAAGATATCAGGGTCAGGTAAGGACATGCAAAAATTCTTCACAGCCTTTGCTATCCCAGTGATTTTAAAGCCTATGTTAGATATAAATTAAACATCCAATTTCTTGGAATATTGAAATGTAAGTATTCACATAGCATTTCCCACTCCAATTCTGGAAACTTAGAATAAGAAAGTTCCCAAATCATCAGTTAATGGCCATGGGGAGCTGGTGCTGGACCTCTTTGCCCAGATCTACCTGCCTGCAATCCTCTTCCTACAGCCTCTCACAATTCTTTCTGGTTTTGCTTCCATGCCCATTCCTCATTCACATTTCAGCACTTGATTTTCACCCCTAAAGTTACACCTTGGCAAACCTTTACAAAATCCTTTACAAATGGAAACTTCTGATCCATGAGAGACCTTCTCCCTACTTATTAAAGAAGGAGTAATTATCAAATGCTTTTTTCAATTTCTAAAGGTAAAACTTGTAAAAAGCTTGATTTGAAAATAAAGTGACCTTCTGAAGTACATGTTCAGGGAAATGAGGTGCCTTGAGAGACTAGAAACAAGTCCCACACATGTGAGCTGTCTAAATTTCCTACAGTCCAAGTGTCCCTTATAACCAAGAGGAAAACATGGACATTTTTCAAGTACACTTCTCATCTTGGGGATATTAACTATGAAAAAAAGCACCTCAAGAAGCACTGAAGAAGATGGAAGCAAAATCCCCTTGGGATGGCAGATTTGACCTTGAATATTTTGCATGAAAGGGAGTAAACTGGACTCACAAGCCTGACAGTTTCAAGATGAATATTCACTTATTCTCTGTCTGAAAGGTGACACACCCACAAACTCTTGGTAGTTGGAAAGATTGTAATTTAGGGGGAAAAAATTATCTTTAAACCCCTGAATCACAGGTACATAGCATGGTTTAGGTTGAAAAGGACCTTAAAGGTCATCTCACTCCAACCCCCCTGCCAGGGGCAGGGATGTCTCTCACTAGACCAGGTTGCTCAGGGCCCATCCAACCTGGCCTTGAACACTGCCAGGGGTGTGCCAAAGCTCATCTCAGTATTATAAATTCAGGTTTTGATATGTTTATTTATAAATTATAAATAGTAATAAATACATTCTAGATATTATATATAATAATATATCATATATATTATATACATCATATATATTATATACATTACAATAATATATTATAATAATATGTATTATAGTAGTATATATTATATTATATATATTTAAATGAATAATATAATATATTATTATTTCTATTATGTATTCTATTATATATTATATATAATTATATATACCATATTTTTCTATTTTATATAGAATATATTCTATTTTATGTAATATATATTATTATTTACATTGTAAATGACAATAATATATTATAGATTCTAATAATGTATTGTAAATTATAATATCTTTATATTATATATGTTTATATGTGTTTATTTTATATATTTATGTTTTTTTATATATCCACTTACTTGGGTGGACAGAGAGTTTTGTGCCTTTTCCAAAAGTCAGCTTGTAGCTACCTCCGGAGTTTCACTGTGACAAAGAGCTTTACCAAAACTGCTGGCAGCAGCTTCTGAGTAAAAGGAGATTTTCAGCTGTGATGTGTGTTCACAGATCTCTCAGGGTGTTTCTTCTCAAGCTGCCTAGGTCAAAACCTGGTCTAGAGAAGGTGACGAGGTCTGGAGAAGGGGGTTGGAGTCAGGGGATCTTTAAGGTCCCTTCCAACCCAAACCATTCTGTGATTGAAATGCTTGAAAAATTCCTCATGACAATTCCATCCAGTGAATCCCAGAGCTGTGGGATCCTATCTCACCACACAGATTGTGGCCCACCCTCCTGTGATAGCAGCAGCTGTAGAAATCAGAATAATTTAGTGTGAGCGAGAAGATGAACAAGAAAAAGCAAGACAGGAGTGAAATTTTCCTACAGCACTTTGTCCATCCTCCTCAGTCAGTGCTTGTCTTGTCCCAGCCTGCAGCATCAGGCATCTCACATCAAAACTGTCTAAACTCCTCACCCAAGTGTCCCCATCCCCTGCACAGCACCAAAATGATGATGAAGCCTTGAGGTTTATTCCTCTCCAAGATATGAATTTGCCTTTGTTTTCACATTTCCAGTTTTGGGGGGAAAAAACCAAAAACCCAAACCCAAACAATTAAATGACAGTAAACCCCAAAACCAAACCAAACACCAACAACAAAACCACAAACACTTCTATAATCTTCTTGTATAACTAAAATTATAGACAGGCAATCTACAGAGCAACTCAGCCCCACTTTCTGCCTCAATTTGCATTCCAACAAATGCACAGAGATTTCTAGAAACTGGCACTGCATCCCCCAAATTCAGTATTTTCTCTTTCTGGCCTGCACAAGACCAGCTACACATCAGCAACTCTGAGAACTCACATGCAAACAGAAGAGTGGAATATACTCAGAAAATTCTTTTTCCTTCACATTGTTTTTTCCTTATTCCTCTTCTATTATACTCACTTGGATTTACTTTCAGAGTAGTCCTTGTGCCAAAGCTTTCTGCATAGCCATTCCAAACATTCCCACTGCTGTGGAAGTTATCACCACTTCAAAATGCCACTCGGCACTCTGATTTAAAAATCTGTGGAAGCCACACAATTCCCGGAACCTTTTACTCTTGTTTCGTTGCTACTCTGGAATGATCAGGTTCTTTACTGTTCTTTAGAATTCCTTGACTTTATTGTTAAGCTCTTCCTTGACCAAAAATTATTTTCTCAGAACTGGTACATCACAACTGTAAGAAACTTCACAAAAGCTCAAGAAATTTTGCAAAAACCTGAACTCAGAACTTGCTGGGTTCTCCCAGCTAGAACATGGAGAATCACTTGATTCAGCCTGCTGTAAAACACCCTGCTATTTAATTCCAAGATCTCCATGTAGAGCAGCTGTTTGAGACAACCACATGCTTCTTTCTTTCTCAGAATTCTCCATTCTCTCACTATAAAAGTACAAAAGCACATGTTTTTCACCCAACAGGGCTGTAGGGGCTGCTCCAGTGCTGCTGAGAGAAAAGCCACTAACCTGTGCTGAAAGCAGTGTGAATTGGTCACTTTGGCTTCAGGGACACGGGATTTCTGCTGATGATTTAGAGGACAAGAACTGATTTTCTCCTCTCTGGTTTAGCTGTAAAAGTAGAGATTTCATGGAGATGTTTTCCCACACTGGGACTCGGTCTGTGTGTTCCTCATATTTAAGGAGAAATAATCTGTCTTTTAGACAAAAAAGAAAATGAAACAAGCTCACAAATTCTTATGCTGAGTGGGTTTTAGTGTGAGATATAATCCCTTGACAAAAAGTAAGCTGGTGTTTGCCACAAGTGTTTTCAGCACCACAGAAAGTTTTGTAAAATAATTTGAGTTAAAAAAGAAGCGGAACAAAGCAGACTGATGCATGTCATTCATTTCTCATCTCATGCACTGCTTCTAGATCTTTTTCAAACTGCTGATGTACAGAAAAAACAAGCATTGTAGGATTTTCATCCAGATTTTCCCTTTTCAAATGTAACTTCAAACCCTTCCACTCAGGACAAACAACTCCATGTGGAGTCTCTGGCTCTGAACAGGCAGCAGCTTCCCAATGTAACTCATGTAACACTGGACTGGCAACCACAACCAGTTTGTCCAGCCAGAAACAGGTCTGAATTTGCAGAATGGCATCAAATGGAAAATATCTGACTAAGTAGCAAGGATCTCAGTTACTACTGGGCTTCAAAAGTTAAATGAATTTGAATCAAAATAAAATGCAAATAATAAAAATAAAAAGGCATTTCAAAATTAATTTAAAAAATTAAAGTAAAATAAAAGATAAAGTAATAAAAAATAAATTAAAATGGCTATCTCTGTGTATTAAGTTCATCTAAATGCACAGGGAATAATGTGATATAATTTGCTTATAACCATCCATTTGCAGTGTTTTTTCCACCCTTTCTCACTCAGCTGCATTTTCTGTTCTGAATGATACCTCTGAGGAGATGCCTCATTGCTATATGAGAATAAAGCTTTGAAAGCAGTTGCTGTAAGCAGAATTTTACTGATTATCTCCCAGAAAGAAGAATAGGCTGCCATTAGACCTACACATATATACTTCTATTATAACTTCTAAACGCTTAACTTATTCTATATAATCACATTACTGCATTATAAACTCTTCACCATCTTATCCAATACAGTTTTTTACTTACTTAAGGCATATTCCTTATGTTATAATAAATATTATAATTGTATATTATATAGTTATAATATATATTATTATAAGTATATAGTATATAATTATAATATGATAGTTATATTATTATAACTATAGAAGCATAAGTTTATTATTTTTCTACTTCATGTCTGTGTACTTTATTTTTACATCAATCTAAGGTTGTAAGTCAAATCTTCTTGTGCTTGTGAAAGTTTCTATTTTTCCAATTCCCACATCTCCCCTCTCTCTTTGCACTAAGAAAAAAAAATAATGGATTTGTTAACTAATTGTTGTATATGTTGAAACAAATAAGTTATTATTAGTTCTACTATTATAATGATTAAAAGGTATACATTTGTTATAAGATACCTTTTAAACTATGGTGTTAAATTTTATTTATTAAATAAATTGTTTTGTTCTTATTATTTTTTATATTTATTTATTTCTATTATTTATAATAATATTATTATTTATAGTATCTTATGTTATTTATTTGTCATATTTATATTACGTTACGTTATGTTATGTTGTGTTATGTTATATTATAATATTTATTATATATTTGTTAAGTTCTTATTTATTTTTATTTTTTATGTACTTCCCCAAATTGCCTGCTGTAGTTGGCAGGGAAGAGATCTGTACTCCTGTCATCTTTTTCACATTCTGGAATTGTAAATGGGAGTAAATGGGAATATCCTGCCCCCATTCCTGCAGCCAAGGAGGAGCAGCTCACCTGTGCACACTGTCAGCCGAACCCCAGACACAAACTGGAGCGTCTCAATCAGCAGCCCCACAGCAGCTCTGCCCTTTACAAAAACACCTCCTCCATCCTCTCACAAAATTTAAGATGTTTCCGTGGCACATGATGATTTTTAGCTTTTCCTTATCAGATAGAGGTGTTGATGATGTTTGTTTTAAAGTGATTTGAGAATTACATGCAGGGATTTAATATTTAAAGCCATGAAAGATCCCTGAAAATATCAGCACCACTAAAACCAGCCACACTTTTCTTGGTGTGGTAACCATGCTGACTGACATGATTGTGATGAAATCAATAATTCTGTGCTGCTTTCTAAAGTAACTGAATACACACAGATTTTCCTGTTCTTTATATTTAAATCATTCCATCCTCTTCCAAGTCCCTGCAGCACTTTGCTACAGAACAAGATTTAAGGGATTTAATTTCTGTCTCCTGTTTCACGGAAAACAAAACAAAACAAAACAAAACAAATCCCAAGTTTTTGGCGTTTATGTTTGGCTGTTTTGTTTTCGTTTGGCTATTTTTGGCTGGTTGGGTTTTTTGGTGTGTTTTTAGTTTGTTGGTTTTGTTGTTGTTGTTTTTTGTTGTTATTATTTTTTGGGGGTTTTTTATTTGTTTGGTGGGGTTTTTTGGTGGTATTTTGGTGGGGTTTGTTTGTTTGTTTTGTTTTGTTTTTTTGGTTTTTTATTTGTTTATGTGTGGGTTTTCTAAAAAGGGCTTGGGAATGGACAGGGAAGGTGAAGGCAATTCAGATGAATGCAAAATGGATCCTACCACCAGAGCAGCTGCATAGCAGAACACAGAGTTTCCAGCTCAACTCCCAGCTCAGCACCCACTGGGCACATTTATTCAATTTGCAGTGGAAAATGATGCAACTGTTTTACCAGTTCCACAAAGATAAATGTCTGTATTTCATCAGAACAAGCACATGAATGAGAAGCAGCTCTATAATCTACCCTTCCTGATGACACTGAGCACATTTGGCTCTGAAATTATCAGCCTAGCTGTGCTGGAAAGTCTCTTGCTTGAACAGAAACAACTTTGAAAAGGAAAGTTTAATAAGCCAATGGAAAGTTTCACATTCTTCTTCCTTCTGCCAAAGGATAAGTCATTTTTCCAGAGTCCCCCAGCAAGTGCCCATGTCCAGGGCTGTCCTTTGAGACCCACTCTCCCCTCACTGCCTGTTCCTTCAGACCCCTTACAGCTGCTCAAAGCACCCTCCTGCCCAAAGGAGACAACCCCAAAGCACAGCCCCCTGAATTCCCAGCTAGATTAAATTATATTAAACAAGTATTACATCCAGATGTTTTTGCCATACAAACAGACTCACCTGTTGGCAGAAAGAGCTGGGTCCACAACAAGAACTTGATGTAAGAAACACATCCAAGGGCACCTCAGCTGCAGCCTTCCTGCAGGAAGCAACTTTTTCACAATATCCTTATTCCGGAGCACCAGGAATTCTGAAACTTGCATTCCCTCATTTTCTCATCAGCCTCTTCACTGCCTGAAGCCAGAAGCTTGGGTTGCATTCCTTGCTGGTTCACACTTGCTGTTGCTTAGCCAGGCATCCACACCTTTGGAAGACCTGACTTAGGGGTAACAGCTTCTTGGGGCACAAACACATCCCTTAATCCCATCAAGATATCTTTCCTCCAGCCCAGGAAATTTTGACCACCAAGTTTCTTGAATAGTTTAGAGTTTAAAACTCCTTTAGAAATACTGAGGAATTTTGAAACCAACGCTACAAGTGCTTCCTCCATTTCTTCTGTTGCAGATAATTTCCAGCTGTAACCCTGCTTTAGTTTGAACCTTCAAATGCAGTTTTTCAGCTCTTTCAGCTTCCTGATCCTGGACTTTCCAAAGCCTCTGGATCACTTAGCAAGAGTTTCCAACCATACTGCTGGCAAGGCCAGAATGCAAGCGAAGAGCAAAGGAGTTCAATTTGTGTCATGTGCAGGCACAACACTTCTTGTGGGGTTTGGGTGGTTTCTTTGATTGGTTGGTTTTTGGGTTTTTTTTCCTCCCATTTGAGATATTAACTGGGTTTCATGAATTTGAAAGTGTTGTGAGAACAATAAACACTTTGGCCAGAAGGTAGCAGGAGAGATCCAAGAAAAAAAGTTCATTTTACATCAGTAGATCTAATTCTACCAGGAACTTTTTAGCATTTGGGGGAAACAGAACACTCTGGTCAGAATCTACCCAGCAGATGTGGGAATATGATTATTACATTGTATTTCTAATGCTGTATAAGAAAACAGAAGGATTCAGTGGTACAAAAAGCTATTTAATATTTTCCATTCTCGTGGAGTTTGATATTGTTGATACATGCCAGTTCAGGAGGCTGAGCTGCAAAGGGATCAGGTAATGCAGAGATGTTGATACTGTCCTGGACTTCTCCTTCTGTCACATTCTTGCTGGCTCTGGGAAAGCCAATCCCTAAAGGAATGAGACCGGAGTCCTGCCTGGTGCTGCCAGAGCCTTTGTGGCTCCATCCTTTGTGTCTTGGACACAGAAACCTTACGGAATCTTGCCTGAGTCATTCCCACACCTTTCCGCAGAAGCAAGAAAGGTGTAGACTGGAAGCATAAACACTAAAATAATAAATAAACAATACAATTTTGAGAGAAATCATCGCGGGTGCGATGATTTTCCCGCGCCTGCAGGGGGCGCTGTGATCGAGCTCGGCCGTGTCTCCCTCACGCGGTAATGGCGGCTCAGGCAGCAGGGCTGGAGAAGGGGCTCCCTTTACAAACCCACAGGAGCAGCCGGTCCCGGTGCTCCTCCAGATGGCAAAAGGAGGTGTAGGAGGAACCTTGGAACGGCAGAGGCAAGCAGATCCTGGGGTGGCAAATGAAACGTATCATGAACTCCGCACTGTAGCGAGAGCTGCGGGGTGTCCCGGCGGGCAGGGTGTGGGGTTACAGTGCAGGGAAGGGCCCAGAGCTGTGGCAGAGAAGCGGCGGGGCTGGCAGTGGCAGCCCGGCTCCAGAGCACGGCTGGGAGAAGGTCCCTTGGAGGTGGCTCAGGGGCTTGGGGTCCCTTTGTGCACCCCTGACGCACCCAAGGGGATGGTGAGGGTCCTTCCTAGTGAGATTGTGATAAATGAGTATTGAAATAGTTGACTCTCACAATTACAGTGAAAATATTATGTATATGTTAAGAGAAGTTTTATAGATTTATAGTCATGTTTCCCTCCCGGCATTGTTCTCACGGGATGGCCTGGGCAGTCGGGGCATTTGGGAAGGGTCGGCTCGTTACTCTGGCAACCCCGGACCTCCAATCCAGATGTCAGGAAGTGACCTCCACCCCTGGACAGCGAAGAAGGAGTCGATGGACAGAACTTTGGGAGGGGCTAAAGGGTTAAAAGGCAGAACATCCACTGTGTGGATGAGAACATGGTGGGGAATACCTTGCTCCCAGTGCTGTGTTTAATTTTCTCTATTCAGTCTTCTGCTGTAATTTTGGTAAGGTTTTAATAAACCTTTTAAAATTTTGAAAATGAGGAGCCTTTATGAGCGTTTATGGAGTGTTTTATTAACACTCCACAAGGTGGAGTATTAATAAGGTCCCAGTCCAACAGCTACTCTTACAAGCAAAGGCTCACCCACAGTAAGGAAGAAGCACTGCAGGGCTGGGCTCCAGCAGTGGCAGTGAATTCTTCCCACAGCAAGTAACAGCTCAAGCATTCTCTGATGCCAACAGCAAGAGAGAGTTAGGAGCTGTGCCCATCCTCTTGCTGCCAGCCCAAAATCTCGATATATCTCTGCTCTTCCCAAGAGAATGCCCCTCAGATAGATAGCACAGCCAGCTGCACTTCTCCTCCTCCCCCTTGGCTACATCTTTTGTCTCTCTTAAGTACTAGTCCTTCTTGTCTCTTAAAAACAAATGGGACAAAATTCCATGAGAGAGAGAAACAAAATGAAAAATCATAACCCACAACAGAGACTCACCAAGGAGGAGTAAAATACATATGATGTACCGGAGGAGAAAATTTTTCTTAAAATTACTTTAAAAGTTTTACTGAAGTCCCCATTGTGGGTGTTCTTGTCACTNAGGAGTAAAATACATATGATGTACCGGAGGAGAAAATTTTTCTTAAAATTACTTTAAAAGTTTTATTGAAGTCCCTATTGTGGGTGTTCTTGTAACTAAAACTGGAAAAACTGAAAACTCTCCAACAACAATTTTCTGTTAGAGAATTAAGGCATTACTTTATTCTGGCCAGTATGTGCAACAGAAATAATTTCACCCACACGTTGCCTGGGTGTGCAGAGAAAATCCTTCCATTGCACAAGGTTTTCACTAGATTTTTCAAATACTTTTTCAGTCAAAACCCATGGAAATTCATTGGTTCAGTGTTCATTGGTCCCAGGTTACACAGTTGTGGGGGTGCATTCTCCCCCCTATTCCTTTCCAGGCTGCAGTGAGATCTGAGAAAATGCTGGTTAGGCCTTGGCCTTGAAAACAGCACTGGACTCAGGTCTGTCTGAGCTTATCAAAAAAACACTGTCCGCTCCCAGGAACTCCCAATGAGCTTCTGTTTTTCTCATGACCAGCCTTGGAAAATATTCCTCTGGCCTGAAAGGCACAACATTCCTATTCTCACACTTTCAAAGAAAGTGCCGGGGCAAACCGCAGCCAGGATGGAACACTGTTATGGCTAAAGCCCACTCCCTGTGATCCTATAAACAGTGGTGCAAAACAGGGCCCATTGGGCTCTCCTGGACTGCAGTGGGCTGTGACCAGCAATCTCCCTCTGAGGGGGCACTCAGAGCAGCAAACCCTGGGTTTGCTACACCTGGAGGATCACCAAACCACAACGTGTCCTGGGCCAATACCTGTCGAGTCTTAACTTCTTTTTGCCAGGATCGGGATTAAATGCATGAGATGATACTTCTTGTTCAGACTCAGATGTTTATTAGTTCTTATCTACATTACAGGCTCACAAACTGCGAGGTCTACAGCACTTCACTAACAAACTACAAAATGGCCCCGTATCTCTCTGTACAAGGCCCTTTAAGGATAAACTGTCCAATTAAGAAATGACACCTAAATTGTTTTTACTTTTAAGCCAATAACCAACCACCCATGGCCCACAATGCAGACTTTTCTGTCCAATCACACAACACACCCAAACCCATGAAGGAGAAGGTGAAGAAGAAGGAACAGCCACCACCCTGAAACCTCCACCTTGCTTTATAGATATATATTACTATATTATAAAACCTTAAATTCTAAGTTTTCCACCATGTGATATTACACACTTCTATTCAAACTCCACACCCATAATCCCAGTTCTGTCATTCAATTTTGGAAGCTTTCTCCACAGCCTCAGGTGAAGTGCAGCATTCTCCTGGGGGGTCAGTGCCTGTCAGCACAGAAAGTCTAAAATTCTCAGCAACCAGGGTTCCAACAAATACTCCTCAAGGTCCAATCGGGACCATCAGGAGATGCAAAAGTGAGGATTTCGCTGACCTCTGAGGGAAATTTTTCACAGGTACCTTACTTGCATTGACAGTTTCTGTCTGTGTGCATGCCCCTGTGCATATGCTACAGCAAATCTAAAAGAAATGCTGCTTTTTTAGATATTTAAGTACCTCAGATATCTAAGTATTCAGGCCTGTAAAGTTAGGTTAGAAGTTTAGTTAAGTCCTGCTAAGTGTTGGTCTTCTGCTAAGCTGTTAAACAAAAGCTAAATTTTGCTAAGTATCCTTTCATTCAGTTGCTCCGTTTGAACTGAATTTATAAGTTAGGTTAAAAGCTGTTAAGTATTTAGATTGTAAGCTTGAGCTATAAATAAAGTTTAAGTTAAGTTGGGTATAAGTTAAGTGCTTTCCCTATGTTAAATTACTAGACTTCAGGTATAAGTTAAGCTAAAGAGCTATTGAGTGCTGCTATTAAGCTTTTAGGCCATGTTCTTTTTTATATTTCATGCAGTGTCTTTTCACATGCTAACACCCTCACACACCCACAACACTAGGTAGATCTCGGTTCATTTCTGTTTTGATTGCATAGATTTTGTTTGCTTTTGGTGTTGCTTGTGCCTTAGCTGTCCTGTAAGTAGTAGTAACTTGTTCTGCTATGTTGCTTAATATTAAATCTGACTTTTCCTCATACTCTTGATGGAGATTTTTTAAGGGATCTCAAAAACTCTTGTTTGTGATAACAGTTTTTAGTATTTGGTTTCCTACTGGTTACCGATCCCTTGGCTTTCAATGATAATGAGGTTCTCATTCTTCATTCTCTT